>OZ025889.1:5469510-5484510 GCA_964019415.1 Ianthella basta | reverse complement strand
CCAAGGGAGTAGTTGTACCAGCTGTCTGTCCAAAAAGTGTAGCGAGCAATTGCAAACAAATCCAAAGCTGCAGTACATGAAAATGTCTTCCACAAGTAGCGACGTGTATGTCGACCGACCTTGGTTAGGTTGAACAGCTGTATAAACGAGAAATACAATACCACCATAATTTTAGCAGAGCCATGCATGCACAGCTAGTTAGCTGCATGATTGCAGAAAACTTGTCAATGAGTCATTCATCTTCATGTTCTGAACATGCCACTGACTTTAAAGATCTTGTGTCAGCTACTTCAGATATGACTAGGAAACAATGAAAGGCTTATAAGTAAGGTCATCCAAGATAGTGAGGAGCACAATGTGTGTGGTAAACTATGAATATAATTATAGGATAATGAATATATGAATATAATTGAATTCCCAATGAGCTACACCCTCTAGCCACATGGGTAATACATATTCTCAAGCAGCAGACACCTAGTCTACCTTGAAGGTTTTCGTAATTGTATTAGTGCATTATTTAAATTTATTCCAGGAATGCATTAATGCTGTTTGAGCACAACTTACACATAAGATAATCCTACTTGAAATTTTGATGCATACTATATTATGTTATATCTATAGCTAGTAAGCTAAATAGTAAAATTTACATACGACCTCATAGCAGAGACCTACCCAGGCCTATATTTGAAAATGGTTATGGACTTGGTATATACACTACCCTATCCCACACAGTACAACCCAATCAAACCGAAGGAAAGTCATGACATCATCCAAAACATACAGTTATCTGATTAGCTATGCAGATTGTCTAGCTAGCTATAGAGCATTAGCCACTTCCACACATGAATTTGCCAATGATCATGAGCACTTTCATTGGTTGACAGGGAGGTTAGAAAGCTAATGACATAATTATAACCTTCTGATAGGGATGCATTTAGAGACTGAAACCGTTACAACAGTTACATTATGGCGCGCAGTGCACAGCTATAGCCTGCATGCATGCATGGAAGGATAGTAGACTATAGTTGTGATCCATGCAGGGTCCAGCTATCGATCTATATATACAACTGCGCGCGCATCGTGTCACTCGTTCGTACTACTAATGAGAAACTAGAAAATGGCTGAGCTGTAAATTTGGGGCAGGCATATTACCGTACCGTAAAAACCTCGGACATGTCGCAGCTAGCTAGCTAGCTATATTCATTACTCATAGTTGACCCCGATCCTTTTACGACTCACCTTAATAGAACACGCATCAAGCTCCTCCTCAGGACAAGCAACGACCCGGGGCCGGTTGTAAGCAGATGAGAAACTTAGAGTAGTGGAGAAAATTATCAACTTTACTAGGAACTTGCACGCAGCCATGTTGGCGTCCTTATAATGCGATATAAAATAGAATATAGAATTATTAAGGTCACGCGTCTGGAAATTTTAGAGACTAGCCCACCGGCTACTATTTTATAGACGCCCAGAAAAGAACTACATAGGACATATAACTACAGGTAACACATACCGCTTACACATGGGCCCGCGTAAAGTGGGGTCAACGCAGGTTCAGCCTACATTTGGGGGTCCATGTGAAAAGGTGTAAAAGATGGCCATATATAGAGAGAGCAGCGGTATAGTCACCACTTGCGAACAATTATTAATGATTATAACATCATGGACTTTCGCTTGCAAGGTGCTTTGAGCCAGCTACCCCGGGCCTGCAGTTTTATGATGCATGACAGTTTCATTAGAATTGCACAGGAGAGGGTGGAAAGATCATAATATATTTATTGTAGCTAGTCAGTAGTTGTTCGAGCACTTGCATAGCAGAAATTCACAGTAACTTGGGACGTTTCGGCCACGTAGGCCTTCATCAGCTGATAAACTGATAAACTATCATAATATAATTATATTGGTGTAGCTAGCATATAATTATATTATTATACTTATATGCGAAGAAAGGGTTAATCCTGAATTATTCTGCACTGCCAGCATCAACTCATGCAACTTCAACAACACGCAACTTCCACATGCATGGGCAATGACAGTGTTTGCAGCTGTGGCCATATACAAGTTGTGTTGTTGCTGCATCCCACTCCAACTTGCACAAATGATCTGTGTCAACGATGGTGGAGCTAACTGGTGCAGATCGAGCTGTACAGACATGCACTGAGTGAGTGAATAAAGTAATTGTGGGTGTATGTAAAGTATAACCCAGTGAAACACTGTACAAATGTACTTACATTCATGGTTCAGCAATTATACAGGTCGCACAAATCATGAGATGAACTGAAGAAATACAAAATATTTGAACAAACTGCATCAAATGTTACATGCAATGAAACTTTGAAATGTGGGCGGAGTTTGACAAAGAGCATTATACTTGGCAGCGATCACTTTTTCCTTACAACCTTCCTGATAACTACAATTATCCAGCCAATCGCAAAACAGGTCCACCCTCCCCTTCTCCGTCATTTTTAAATGAACCATAGCTGGCACTGATATCCAATTCTGCTGTGCCCAGCAAAGGTGTCCTCTCTGAGTTACCAGCAACAACTCTCTTCTTCCTCCTTGCAGTGATGGAGGTCTTACAGAGGGGACATGTGTGCTTGTATTCATTCAACCATTTCTCCACACATCCTCCATGGTACACTGCATATGCAAACAAGGCAATTTAGAGGCAAGGCTTCTAGCAATCAGAGATCACCATTCATTTAGAAAGTCGTGCATGCACAAGTTTAAGATAGTGAAATTAAGTACACAACTCTCTCACACACACACACACACATGAAACTCACCATGTAGACAAGGCAGTTCCCTAACTTGTTCTCCTTCACTGAATTCCTCCAAACAAATGGAACATGTCTCATTCATGCCTTGTCCTATCTTGTATTCACACTTCACTGCCAGCCTATCAATATCTAGGAGGCGCCTTGGTCTAACTGGCACAGTTGGTCTGTCTGACGGAAATACTAAAATTCTAACAACTGGCTCATATTGATAGTGCCGGCGGAATGGAACTTTGCAGCAACACTGTGAACCAAGGCAAATAAAGACACAAAGTGAGCTTAACTATCAGCAGTGCCTGGCAGTCTTGCATAGCTGACTGCCATTTTGCGTTGACTTCGCTTCCACAAGACAAAATGGTGGCTGGCTATGTTAGTCTAAGTGTACAGTGAGCGCATGTTGTGACTGAAGTATGGGGGGGGGGGAATGGGTGGTGGTGGGAGGAAATAGCAAGCAAGCAAGGAGCATGGAATATACTCACATCATACAAAATACAGGACCAGCAACAGCCACACACAGCAGTCACAACCAGAGCTGCATACAGCCGCATCTGAGGTGAATGTATGTCAGGCTGCAAGTGGTGGGAAAGAGAAGCAAGCTCACATTGGACACCAAAATTCAGTGGGTGGGGAGGGGGGAGTGGGAGGAGTGGACGGTGTGCAAGTAGAGTGTAAATGCACAGGGAAAATATAATAGGAGGGAGAGAGAGTGACAGATATGCAATGACAAGAATATACTCACCCATAGGAAGATCCCAAGCCAACAGCAAACTACGATAACAACAATCACAGCCATCACCGTGCAGATCAACATCCTTCGTCTTTGTTTATTTAGTAAACATCTTAAGGCTGGTAAACAACAGTTCCTATACAAACAGCTCTGCAGTTGGGGTGAAAAGCAAACACAACCTCATGAACAGTATCAACTAAGCAGATGATTATTAACAATATTGGTCTGCGTACATTTCGTATACACTGCCTTGGTGATAAACATCTCCGCAGCAACCTTTCCTGCAATTGGGGTGAGAGGCAACACAATTTGGACATCATAACATCACAGAAGTGAATGTGTGAGGATTGTGTGTGTGTGCGTGTGCATGTGCGCGTGTGTATACCAGCAATTAGGATGCAACAAACATGTGTCAAGTTACCACTTAATTCTTACCTCACATGTGGTGTAGAAGCAGCAACAACAGGTGCATAGCCCAAAGATTGATGCAAATAATATGATCATTATTTCAGTAATGAACTCTCCAAAATTATCAATATTGATGTCCACTACAAAATTGGGATTTTTGGCAAATGACAGCAGTTCCCTTCCAATGACCTGCATACACAAGACACACACACACACAGTGACACACCTACACACACACACACACACACACACACACACACACACACACACACGCACGCGCGCGCACACACACACACACACATCAGTTACCAGTACACATAACAGGTACATGGCACACGTTACAAACACAGCCATTTGGTTGGCGCAGTCGTCTCACAAAGCGCAGACTACGTATGTCTCCTCATTTTCACACTCTTACTGCACAATTACCAGAAGCAGCGGAAGAGAACAGCTAGACAAGACTAGGGGTGCAGTGTGTGTTTTATACACTGTACATACCTCAGTGACTGAAACAGGAACTGCTGATAAGTTAGCTGATGGCCCTGTCTGCAGGTTAGAGCCTACACATGTGGAGACATGGAAATGAGTCAACACACACGCACGCACGCACACGCACGCACACACACACACACACACACACACACACACACACACACACACACAACTCCTTAATTCAACTCACTGTTTGAACAGTTGTTGTCATCCCAAGTAATGAAGGCAACATAGTTGGCTTGACCCAAGTTCCCTGCCTTCTCCTCCAAAGAGCAGTTACTGTACATACATGGAACAACAGCTACATGGTTGCGGTTATCAAAGGGGGCGGGGTCAAGTGGTCCACAGGCACTGGTGGGATTAGTGTCAGTGAGAGAGCAATTTGTCCATCTGTAGCTCACTGCAATGAGGAAATCATCTCCAATTGCAAGCAGATGAGGAGTGCAAGAATACGTCTTGACAAGGTGGGGTTGAGGGTGACTGGAGTTTGAGGAGTTCCAGAGCTGCACCTACACAAGATTGCAATAGTGCCAATAACCCACTTCATCGACAGCGCTACTGATGTTGTGACAGTTTAGCAGTAAACACTACATCAGTCACTTTCTGTAGCTAAGCTGGTTTATGAAAGCCTGACTGCCATTCTAATGAAGTGCTTCTAATACTGGCCCACAAGCACCTACTACAAGCCCAGGGCCACTACTGCAGTAATGTAATGAAGACATGCTGTTCTATTCACACACAAATGAAGCAGAAACTGTTTATTAAATCTCACATTCACACAACCACAGGCACAAGAGTGGTTCAGGACCACATTTACAAGGACTCAGAGTATTTCTACTACCCGGGTAGCTATAGCTGCTGGTAGAAAATGGACAGCAGTGCAAGTTGCAGCAGGTCAGGACAAGCACAGACACCATTGGGGTGCACGAGGCAGCAAGCAAATGCAACACACACAAGGGTATACAGCATATAGACATTTGAACCCCTGTGTGATTCAATGGGGAATATGGCATCCCTCCGGGGATTTTGGCATCCCCTGTAAACATATGGTCGAAATTCACTAGGGAAAACAGCATTATGGACACTTGTATAGCTACCCACTCATTAGGGAATATGGCATCCCTCGCGCCATTAATTAGGGCATCCCAAAGATGTAATATTGACACAACAGCCGGTTAACTAGCCAGCTACTCTGTGCCATATTAAATAGAGTTGTGAGGTTAGTGTTCAGAGAACACAGCATACAAGAACACATGCATCCTGGATGTCATATTGGCGTGTACGAGACAGCAAGTACATGCAACGCACACAAGGGTATACAGCATATAGACATTTGAACCCCTGTGTGATTCAATGGGGAATATGGCATCCCTCCGGGGATTTTGGCATCCCCTGTAAACATATGGTCGAAATTCACTAGGGAAAACAGCATTATGGACACTTGTATAGCTACCCACTCATTAGGGAATATGGCATCCCTCGCGCCATTAATTAGGGCATCCCAAAGATGTAATATTGACACAACAGCCGGTTAACTAGCCAGCTACTCTGTGCCATATTAAATAGAGTTGTGAGGTTAGTGTTCAGAGAACACAGCATACAAGAACACATGCATCCTGGATGTCATATTGGCGTGTACGAGACAGCAAGTACATGCAACGCACACAAGGGTATACAGCATATAGACATTTGAACCCCTGTGTGAATTCACTAGGGAATTTGGCATCCCCTTGGGGATTTTGGCATCCCTTGTAAACATAGGGATATGGTACTCCAAATGAAATTCACTAGGACTACAGCATTATGGACATATCCGCTCATTAGGGAATATGGCATCCCTCGCGCGATAAAAGCATCCCAATGATCTGATGTAATAGCGATACAGCCGGCTAGCTACGTAGCTATATTCATAGAATGTTACTAGTGTTCAGAGAACACGGCATACTAGAATGCATGTATCCTGGGTGTCATATGCGCACCTTTATGGAGCAGTACGCGTCCACATTTCTTGTTGCTGCGAAAATTATAGCACAGACGGTAATAAACTCGATCATGAAAGACTTGTCTATGGCGGCCATATTGGCCTTGATATACGGAGTGAGTATCCGGGAATTTCTGACCCAGAAGGAGCAACATGGGAAAGAGAGATAAAAGAGTGGTGAGGCCAATAACACGATTACCTTGGTCTGGTAGCCTATAATGAAGGAGAGGAGCAGAGCCTGCCTGATAGTTATGGGACTGGGTTTCTGTACATCAGTGCGTGCGTGCACGTGCTGCCATCAGTTTTAGTCCAAACTGCGGAACCACTGCTTTTTCTCAGACAGTAATGGCATGTAGCAGTCACCTGCATTGTAATGAATTTCTGGGAATGGTAGTTCATCTTCCGCCTTACCATAGCCTTGATCTGTCGTTCGTGTGCACAATGCCATTCTAGATCTTGCCATCCACGGCCATTTTGTTCTAAGCCACTGCCTCGAGCTCCTTTTATGAATGGACAAGTGAAGGGCCTTGTGCTGTTACAACTATATTGTATACTGCACACAACCACTTCATATTCACCAGCTGTGTGCTATGTTGTGTGTATGTGTGTGTTCTGTTTGTTATGTACAGGCCTACATGAACCCCATTGCCATGGCGCGGGCATCCGGTCCTGCTCCCTCCAGTGGGCCCACCATTAAGGACTACCTCGGTCGGCCTCGTCCTTCACTGTGAGTACCTGCCACCACTGCATGCACGCACACACACACATGCACACACACACACACACACACACACACACACACACACACACACACACACACACACACACACACACACACACACACACACACACACACACACACACACACACACACACACACACATGCACACGTGACACCATATACCAAACACACAAAGTGCTTATACGTATATATGCATATAGCCTAATAGGACTGCAGTGTGTGTGTGTGTGTGTGTGTGTGTGTGTGTGTGTGTGTGTGTGTGTGTGTGTGCATGTGTGCGTGCGTGTGCGTGTGTGCGTGTGCGTGTGTGCGTGTGTGCATGTGTGTGTGTGCGTGCGTGCGTGCGTGCGTTCATACATGCTTGTGTGTATCTCCTATCTACCAGTGAAGAGATACAGGAGATCATGGCCAAGCGGAGTAAGGAGTGCAGCTCTCTGGCGCAGTGGGAGGACAGAATGCATGAGGTATTGAGGGCATGATGGGGGGGAGGGGGAGGGAGGGAAGGTGGCTGAGGTGTTCCATTGTGATGGAATAGCCATGCAAGGCGTCCTTCTGTGCTCAGTTGAAATGAAGTCCTGATGCCCTGAGCATGATGATGCAGCGTCTCTACCGAAATGTTCTTATCTTCACATCTCCCTTAACTACCTTTCAACTTCTGTACAGGAGCAGAGGTTGGCTCTGCAGAGGCAGAGGGATGGTTTGACGGCAAGCGGAGAGAGCAGCAAGCCAAAAAAGGGCAAAAAGAAGAAGAAGAGGAGTGAAGTGCGTTTGATTCAGCGTACTCGAATGATTGGTATAACACATTCATGGTATTAGGGGTTTCGTTGAATGGAGGGTAGCCGTTTATGCTTGGTCTATTACCGAACAGTCACTGGCATAACTTGAATGGTAAATGCCAAATGTTTTTGCACCCATGTGGGTGTCTTCTTCAGTGGCGGGTACATTACAGAAAGGTGACACACTTTATGCTAGCTGCAGTGACATTGTATGGATAATACTGCGAAATTGCTTTTATGTATTAGCCTTTTAGACACGATCTTATCTTTCCCTATTTCAGAAGAAGAGTTCTCGTAGAAGAGATCGCAGTAGGGTGAGTGACGCTAAGAGCTCTGCAGTGGGTTGCCACTGCTAGGTGCGAGCCTGCCTGATTTGCTTGCCCCTTCTCTCTCCATTGTGTGCTGTCACTGGCAAGTCTCGCTCCCGATCGCCTTCACTCTCGGACTCTGACTCTGAATTGGATTCGGACAGTGACAGTGAGGAAGACAAAGTGAGTTAAACATTTTGAGTGTATGGAAGGAATCTGGAGTATAATCACAGCTGGAAGCCAATGGATGGTGTTCTGGAGACTGTGGATGAATGTGTCTAATCGGAGACATAGTCTGGTCCATTACTGTCCGTAGAACTTGTGATTTTATCTATGATTGGACACGATCACCATCAGTCTACGGACCATAGTACCATCCATCAGACTCCAAATTTGATTACACTCAAGATTGCTTTCACATTGAACACTTCAAATTGCACATCTTCATCTCGTCATCTTTGTTTGTATATGGACATGTGCACTCTGTTTCTTTTTTTCTTTCTGACCACTTGTTCTTTTCCACTGAAACTGCTCTACAGAGAAGGAAACGCGATAGAAAGGCTAGGAAGAAGCATCGGAGTAAGAAGCACAGCTCCAGCGAAGGAGAAGACAGTGTCAGTGAGGACGATGAGGGCCAGAGCTCAAAGGTACCCCACATTGCTTGCACACATGTGTCAACACAGAACAAGCTAAGGTCCTTTAGTGGTGTCTGGTTCATTCTCTCCCGTTGTAGAGGAGGGAACGGAAACATCGCTCAAAGCACAAGAAACATAAAGTTAGAAGCACAGAGTGAAGTCCCATTTTAAGTTTATCCCAAGTCCAATTTCACACCCAACTTGTCACAGTACAATTCCAGCACCCAGCGTACATGTACATACTAAGGCAATACTAGAGTACATATACTAACATGTGGTAACAATATAAAATCACAATGCACCTGGAATTGTTTGTGTACTGAGTATATTCTTACTGACTGGTCTCGGTCAACACGACACATACCATATATAGCCATGCCCATATCTGTTATAGGATTGTGAAGTTGTGTGTGCATCCACGCACTGACAGTGTATGTGTGCATTGACCAGCTGGTGATCGATGGGCCCTTGTGCCCCTGGGTGTGCCTTGGAGATTAGCCTATGGCTAATGGCTCCCCAGTATAAATAAGATACCCTGCTACCCCTGAGGAGAGATGGGACCGTTGACAGGCATGAGAGCACACATCCTAGGCACCGAGCTAGTGCACGCATTGCTCATGTACAGATACACTGAGGGCTAGGTTCCCCTCCCTTGACTGGAAGGGTGACGATGTGAGGTCAGGCGTGCAGGTCCTGTTCTGGTCAGTTATATCCACACTGATAACGGTATAATCAGAATCACTTGCACAATTCGTACTGCACAACATGTACATGTATCCCACGTATATATGTGTTTGACTCTGATGGTGGCGGTGGTGGTCTGGAGTGCACTGACGAACCTTTCAAAATGGTCCGTGTTCAACCACCACCTTCCCATAGTGTTGTACATCCGATAGGACTAATTTTATGGCAAAACTAGGTCTGGTGCAGTGTCATTCATCAATGTACGCGAATAGTTTGTGGGCAATACGTAGCAGATTATTCAACAACTGAATGCAGGACGTTTTGGCCCAAAGGCCTTCGTCAGCTGTGTACAATATGAGAGACAAAAGAGTTTTGTACGCAGCTAACAAAGGCCTTCGGGCCGAAACGTCCTGCATTCAGTTGTTGAATAATCTGCTACATATTGCCCACAAACTATTCGCCTACATTGAACAACGTAGAAATGAGCCTCTTCTTCTACATCATTCATCAACTTGTGCAAGGCTAGCAGCCCACAGTGCAGCCAATCAGAACACAGCTGTGCTATGATGTCACAATGTAGCAGCTCAAGTCAGCCAATGACATTGCACATCAGCTATTTCACCCATGGAAGAATCATGTGTTAAAACAATTGGGTAATCTACTATCTCATTGGTTGATGCAGGCTGATATACACATATGTGACATCATAGTGTATGATGTGTATTACAGAAAGCTGATTGGCTGGCACTGTGGGCTGTAACCATAGCAACTTAATATATGACAATGTGCCAGCCTTATTTCCTCCATATTAAATAGGTCTGGGTATGCAAAAATTATGCAGCATAAATTATTGCCCCCAACCCTAATTAACTAGCCTAACCTAGCCAATCCCTATTTCTACTTCCATTCCAAGTTTAACTTGCATGGAACAGATTTCTCCAAAATGGAAGTGGAAATTAGGACTGGCTCAAGGCTATTCTTCCTGTGACCTCAGCTCAGAGTTGTGATGTCATGCTAAACCTTGCTACATCTGTCCACATGTCAGCATTACAGAGGTTCCCTGCATTGCCTATGGCTTGAATCATCACAGAATATTAGCTCAGCAATTGTAATCCATTAAACTATTGACCTAGTACTAACACTAATACATATGATGGGCTAAATTGGTATATAAAATGGTGGTGACCTAGTACTAACACTAATACATATGATGGGCTAAATTTGTATATAAATTGATGGTGACCTAGTACTAACACTTATACATATGATGGGCTAAATTTGTATATAAAATGGTGGTGACCTAGTACTAACACTAATACATCCATCTCACATACTACATAGAAATTCCATCACCCTCCCTTTAGCTAACCAGAGTACAATGATCAATTACACAGATGAATCGATTCCTTGTATCATTTCTACATGGTCCTCCATATCCACTAATAAACTAAAGTTCTACTGACACGTGCAGTAATTGAGAGTCACTCTGCAAAGTACATTACATGTTCAATGATTCCAGGTACTCGGCTACTACCGCTACGCCCTTGTTGGTGCTTCCTTGCTGGCCGCCTTCCGGACAGTGTGCGATGATAAGAGCTGTCTTTGAGGCCTGGATGGTAAGTGCACCAAACCCCTTCTTCTTGGCGTAGACTATCTTTTCATCTACTTCATGCAGATACTGGTATCTTTCCCCTTCCGCCCGAATGCCATCTGCCATTAATGCAGTGAAGTCCTTACTCTTGAAGCACTGTGCAATCTTAGCACCTTCATCTGGGCTCAGTTTTAAGGCATTCGCATGTGCGTCCGTTGTCCACTTGCCACCGCCATCTAAACCAATAATGCACGCCTTATCCGCGTGAGTGGCTCCTGTAGCATCCTTGGTCTGTGCAACTAGGTTATCCAAGTACGAGTCCCAAGACATCTCTCTTCACCAAAACGCCCTCTTCAACTGATTTGATAACTTTAGATGTGCTGTATCCGGTCTGGACAGTAGAATGGTAATTACGTAACTGCAGGAGGGCCAGTCACAGTTGCGATACGAAGCATCCATCACAGCAGCCATTTTAAAGTCAGCTTTCAAAATGGAATTGGAATTCGTCTGGAACTGGAAAACGGGAACAAAATGGCTGCTTCTACACAAGCAAAGACTACTGCAACGACTAGTTCCTCGGCAGACGCTAAATTCACCGTTTTCTTACACCCTCTGGTAATAATGAACATTTCTGATCATTTCACAAGAAGCAGCGTACATGTACATACTACGGCAATACTAGAGTACATATACTAACATGTGGTAACAATATAAAATCACAATGCACCTGGAATTGTTTGTGTACTGAGTATATTCTTACTGACTGGTCTCGGTCAACACGACACATACCATATATAGCCATGCCCATATCTGTTATAGGATTGTGAAGTTATGTGTGCATCCGCGCACTGACAGTGTATGTGTGCATTGACCAGCTGAAGATCGATGGACCCTTGTGCTCCTGGGTGCCTTGGAGATTAGCCTATGGCTAATGGCTCCCCAGTATAAATAAGATACCCTGCTACCCCTGAGGAGGGATGGGACCGTTGACAGGCATGAGAGCACACATCCTAGGCACAAAGCTAGTGCACGCATTGCTCATGTACAGATACACTGAGGGTTAGGTTACCCTCCCCTGACTGGAAGGGTGACGATGTGAGGTCAGGCGTGCAGGTCCTGTTCTGGTCAGTTATATCCATACTGATAACGGTATAATCAGAATCACTTGCACAATTTATACTGCACAACATGTACATGTATCCCACGTATATATGTGTTTGACTCTGGTGGCGGTGGTGGTCTGGAGTGCACTGCCGAACCTTTCAAAATGGTCCGTGTTCAACCACTACCTTCCCATAGTGTTGTACATTTGATGGGACTAATTTTATGGCAAAACTAGGTCTGGTGCAGTGTCATTCATCAATGTACGTGAATAGTTTGTGGGCAATACGTAGCAGATTATTCAACAACTGAATGCAGGACGTTTTGGCCCAAAGGCCTTCGTCAGCTGTGTACAATATGAGAGACAAAAGAGTTTTATACGCAGCTGACAAAGGCCTTCGGGCTGAAACGTTCGGCATTCAGTTGTTGAATAATCTGCTATGTATTGCCCACAAACTATTCGCCTACATTGAACAACGTAGCAATGAGCCTCTTCTTCTACATCATTCATCAACTTGTGCAAGGCTAGCAGCCCACAGTGCAGCCAATCAGAACACAGCTGTGCTATGATGTCACAATGTAGCAGCTCAAGTCAGCCAATGACATTGCACATCAGCTATTTCACCCATGGAAGAATCATGTGTTAAAACAATTGGGTAATCTACTATCTCATTGGTTGATGCAGGCTGATATACACATATGTGACATCATAGTGTATGATGTGTATTACAGAAAGCTGATTGGCTGGCACTGTGGGCTGTAACCATAGCAACTTAATATATGACAATGTGCCAGCCTTATTTCCTCCATATTAAATAGGTCTGGGTATGCAAAAATTATGCAGCATAAATTATTGCCCCCAACCCTAATTAACTAGCCTAACCTAGCCAATCCCTATTTCTACTTCCATTCCAAGTTTAACTTGCATGGAACAGATTTCTCCAAATGGAAGTGGAAATTAGGACTGGCTCTAGGCTATTCTTCCTGTGACCTCAGCTCAGAGTTGTGATGTCATGCTAAACCTTGCCACATCTGTCCACATGTCAGCATTACAGAGGTTCCCTGCATTGCCTATGGCTTGAATCATCACAGAATATTAGCTCAGCAATTGTAATCCATTAAACTATTGACCTAGTACTAACACTAATACATATGATGGGCTAAATTTGTATATAAATTGATGGTGACCTAGTACTAGCACTAATACATATGATGGGCTAAATTTGTATATAAAATGGTGGTGACCTAGTACTAACACTTATACATATGATGGGCTAAATTTGTATATAAATTGATGGTGACCTAGTACTAACACTTATACATATGATGGGCTAAATTTGTATATAAAATGGTGGTGACCTAGTACTAACACTAATACATCCATCTCACATACTACATAGAAATTCCATCACCCTCCCTTTAGCTAACCAGAGTACAATGATCAATTACACAGATGAATCGATTCCTTGTATCATTTCTACATGGTCTCCATATCCACTAATAAACTAAAGTTCTACTGACACGTGCAGTAATTGAAAATCACTCTGCAAAGTATATTACATGTTCAATGATTCCAGGTACTCGGCTACTACCGCTACGCCCTTGTTAGTGCTTCCTTGCTGGCCGCCTTCCGGACAGTGTGCGATGACAAGAGCTGTCTTTGAGGCCTGGATGGAAAGTGCACCAGAACCCTTCTTCTTGGCGTAGACTATCTTTTCATCTACTTCACGCAGATACTGGTATCTTTCCCCTTCAGCATAAACACCATCCAGTTGAAATGCAGTGAAGTCCTTACTCTTGAAGCACTGTGCAATCTTAGCACCTTCATTTAGGCTCAGTTTTAAAGCATTCGCATGTGCGTCAGTTGTCCACTTGCCACCGCCATCTAAACCAATAATGCACGCCTTATCCGCGTGAGTGGCTCCTGTAGCATCCTTGGTCTGTGCAATTAGGTTATCCAAGTACGAGTCCCAAGACATCTCTCTTCACCAAAAACGCCCTCTTCAACTGATTTGATAACTTTAGATGTGCTGTATCCGGTCTGGACAGTAGAATGGTAATTACGTAACTGCAGGAGGGCCAGTCACAGTTGCGTGTACGAAGCATCCATCACAGCAGCCATTTTAAAGTTAGCTTTTAAAATGGAATTGGAATTCGTCTGGAACTGGAAAACGGGAACAAAATGGCTGCTTCTACACAAGCAAAGACTACTGCAACGACTAGTTCCTCGGCAGACGCTAAATTCACCGTTTTCTTACACCCTCTGGTAATAATGAACATTTCTGATCATTTCACAAGAAGCAGCGTGACAACCGGCGCCAAAATTAAGGTATTTGGCGCCATCCTTGGGACTCACAAGGGTACGCATGCAGAAGTGAGCAACTCTTTTGTCCTCCTGGTAACGGAAGAGGGCGGGAAATACCACCTCAACGTAGACTACTTTGCCTCTAAGAGGCAGCAATGTGAGTGAACTCATTGGAACAAGTAACCCAAAGAAGACTGATTAGTTTGTCATTGAGTGACTGGTTGGTTTATCAATGAGTGACTGATTGATGTGTTAATTAAAAGATTGCTGAATTAATTGGCCAAGAGTATTTGATGTGGTGCAATGCAGCACAATTCAGTTTGACAGTACACCAGGATAAGGCTTCATGTGTTGTATTGTGGCAAGCACAAGCACTCTCCAGCAACCTCCACACTACTTGCTGCGGGTGTGTCTGTACGTCTTTAACTGTTCAGCTCCCCTGCAGCTACAGTTCCCTAACTCTATGACACACT
>OZ025889.1:5457010-5464510 GCA_964019415.1 Ianthella basta | reverse complement strand
CAACCATCACTCTAAAACACACACACACACACATCACCTTCACACACAAACATGGAACAACAATCACTGTAACATTTTATACAAACAACAACCACTGACAACAAAATCACTGACAAACAACAAAATCACTGACACACAAACAACAAAATCACTGACAAACAACAAAATCACTGACACACAAACAACAAAATCACTGACACACAACAAAATCACTGACACACAAACAACAAAATCACTGTAACCTGCTCAAGACATAAGCAGTGGACCACCACATATGGCGCCCCATAACCACAAGTACAGTCACACAGTGCGCTCTTTGCCTTCTCAAATAACTTCAGGTCACAGCAACAAGCCACCATAAGACCACAAGGTCATCTTCAAACATTACAATAACCCCAAACAATGAAGAAATCATACCACACACACACACACACACAACAAGCTACCCCACTCCAATTCACATGTACTTTAGACACTGGGAATTGGAATGGGATCCTATTAGGGAGATCATCTCACCTTATTCCATACTTTTGGAGAAGTGAGTCAGGCGGAGGAGTTACAGCCGATACCAAATCACACTAAAAGAAATACATGAACACACGATTAACTGAGCCTACAATACACAGCATACCCATTGGGCCAAGGAGTGACGATTGTGAGTACAGCGTGTCTGATTCGTGATATGTGACACACACACAGCATACCTGTAGTTCACACTCCTGCCCAGCATACAGCGTAAGTGTAACCTACACTCCCAACCCACGCATTGCCACTCTTACCAATTCTCCCTATCTGAAAGAATACCAAACATGCTTTGAAGTGGAAATTAACACATACTACACATTCTCCACGAAAGTTTGGTTTCTCCTTGGACCATTTGCAGCTGTCACACCTAAACACAGAGGAGAAATCCACCTGCCATTGTCTATTGGATCGGGTTACAAGGTCCGTGGGATGACATCCATACTTCATCCTGTGTCCAGTAAGCTATCCCCTCCCTTGACCCACTCTCTACACACCTATGACATTGTGTGAGGTGCCATTTTTAGTGAGGTGCTTTGATGTGACACTTACCTTGTTGGCTAACACTACAACATGTGTGTCTTCTGTGTGGCTCTTCACTTCTTTGATCCATGGCTTGACATTTTCAACTGATTCCTTACTCGAAGCATCATAAACGATAAAACAGATCTACAAAAGCATATACATGTGTGGGGAAAGCAGCAAGGAAGAGAGGAGTAGTCGACAAAGTGACGAGTAATGATTTGCATTACAGCTGTGTGCTTCAAACAGCTTGAGACGCTCACACATGTGCCGCCGTAAAGATGCTTCCGAACTTCATAAAATTCACTTCCTCCTGCAAAATCCCAAAATGTGACATCCACTGCAAGGGACACATGTACAGCCAACCTGACTCTTTGATGTGGGCCGTGATGAGCACCACATGTGAAAACATACATCCACAGATATGCACACACCTTTACAACTGTCTGACAATTCCACTAAATGGTATCCTGGAGACAGAATAGGTACAGCAGGCGAATGCCACTGCATGCTTCTTTGAGGAAAGCAGCTTCACCAACTGCTTGGGGAACTCACCATAGTCGACTCCAATTGTTGGACTGTACACTGCTGAGAACTAGATGGACGCATGCATGGTTTAATTAGTGGCCCATACAGTAACTAATTGGTGCTGTGGCTGCAGTAGGTGGTTTCAAAAATGGCGCCCACGTACCTTGCTATCGCAAACTCTCTTAATAATGGTCGTTTTTCCGGCGCCGTGGTCTCCAGCGAACACTACCTGTTCAGGAACAATGGACAAACGCCCTTTGAGGCTGGAAGCTAATGATAACGTCCCCAAGTCGCAAATACGGACAAACCTTCAGCCAGGGTTTCGCGCCTTTCCCCTTCACTGCCACCTCGCTCATCGTTCCTTCGAACTGTCCACCGATCAACGATAAACTAGCGCGAACGTTCACACCATTCAAAGAGAATAATACTAAGGTACAATGACAACCTAAGGTCAACACGTCACAGCAATGCATAATAAATATATTTTAAACCTAGGCAAGAATTGTGTTAGTCTACAAGTTTTTAATACACGCACCAAAATTCTAGATTAACTCAATACACAAGTTTACTGACATGTGCAGTAATTGAGAGTCACTCTGCAAAGTATATTACATGTTCAATGATTCCAGGTACTCTGCTATTACCGCTACGCCCTTGTTAGTGCTTCCTTGCTGGCCGCCTTCTGGACAGTGTGCGATGACAAGAGCTGTCTTTGACGCCTGGATGGTAATTGCTCCAGATCCCTTCTTCTTGGCGTAGACTACCTTTTTGTCTTCTTCGCGTAGAAAATTGTACTTTTCCCCTTCCGCCCGAATGCCACCTGCCATGAATGCAGTGAAGTCCTTACTCTTGAAGCACTGTGCAATCTTAGCACCTTCATCTGGGGAAAGTTTGAAGGCATTCGCATGTCCGTCCGTTGTCCACTTGCCACCGCCATCTAAACCAATAATGCACGCCTTATCCGCGTGAGTGGCTCCTGTAGCATCCTTGGTCTGTGCAACTAGGTTATCCAAGTACGAGTCCCAAGACATCTTCCTTCACCAACTACCACCTTCTTCACAGCTGCCCTCGAGGTTATGCGGTGATTGGGGGCAGAGCTCGGCCAGCTGAAGCATCACGTGATGCCGTACAGAATTTTTGCTCACCCGTAACATTGGAGACCCTCCAATGAATCTCATTATACGACGACCATTGTAGTGGACCCTCGCATGAATATATTTAAGTAGTGGGGGATACCCCCGTCCGCCAAAACATGTCTTCCAGGAAGGCCAAGAAGCCGAGTGTCTTTGACAGACTAGGCCCTCCTGACGAAGAGGTGAGGGCGAGTTATTTTTTTTGAATGACGCGCGAACCTTGCTGCACTATCTTTTTCTTGTTCTTCTCTGTGTAGCCTCGGGGCAAGCACTATAAACGAAAAAGCAAGGACAAAGAAACAAACTCTGACAGCAGAAGAGGGTGTGTGTGGACGGTTTAATGCAGCAAGGAAATCAAACTGAGGAACTATGAATTTCTGTGTTCTTCAGACATGACTTTATGTAGATGTGCATCGTGCCAACAGTGTGACAGTGGAGACTGTATGTGTGTTTTAGTGACAGTTCTGTATGTTGTTTTGAACTTGCCTGGGCACTTTTGGAGTGGGGTTACGTGGAAAAATGTTCCCTCACTAAAAAATATGTCATGTAATTTCATGTTAAAGGAGGGCCAAGTGTATTTAACTCGGGTGATATGTTACAAAGTCACGCTATGTAGCTAGTTAGTTGTTATGGTAACGCAAGGGTTAATGAACTAGATAGGGCTTTTGAACACAATGCAGTTTTCCACTGTGTGGAGAAAGAGCAGCTTCTCTGTTCCTCCCTGTGCTGAATCTTGCACTGGTTTGGGACAAAGAATGAAGCCGTCCTTTACTGCATAGCGGGAATCTACACCATGTCTTGCGATCTTGTCTTGTTTGGAACCCCCACGTTGTCATGTGGTGGGTGTGAGATGAAGAGGCTACAATTTCAGGTGGTGGTCTCTCTTGACAGGTTTCACTGTATTACAGCCTCGATATGTATCCAAATGCTTTAAAATTTGGCCTCGTGCGCAAGGAGCTGACAGCAAATGTTGAAAAGTTAGAGTGAAAATGCCATAAGTATAGCTGCCAATTCTCAGCTGGAAGCGCACTTCTCTCTGGCCCTGGTCTGTGTGTACAATTAAACATGCACCCTCTGTGCGCTCTCTCTGTGTATTCTTTAACACACACCGCCACATCATTCCACTAATCTTGTGCACACACACACACACACACACACACACACACACACACATTGTTACAAGTGCACTTAATTTGCTGTATTTCACTGCCAATTCCAGTACATCTACATCACATGGTGGCCGACACGCCCCCCACCCTTACAACCACACCCCCGATGAGGGCACTGCGGTTGAAGAACACAGCAGTGAAGGCAAACGGAGCAAGAGTCAACAGGAAGTAAAAGCCAAGAGCGTTGACAAATTAGCTCATGGAGGAAAAGAGAGAAAGAGAAGCCACAGGTTGGTGTATCACGCAATGTTGTATTGGGCCATACAGGTGTCACAGTGACTGTTGTCATTGTCTTAACTGACAGCTAACAATTGCCATTCAGATGAAAATTGTCGCAGCAATAATTATCATAGATGACAATTTTCACAACTGATAATTGTCATAGATGACAATTTTCACAACTGATAATTGTCATAGATGACAATTTTCACAACTGATAATTGTCATAGATGACAATTTTCACAACTGATAATTGCCATAGGTGACAATTGTTACAACTGATAATTGTCATAGGTGACAGATTGCTGTTGTTTGCCTGTGTGTTTTGTTGACGTTTACCCGTGTGAATAGTGTCTTACCACAGCAATGTTCTTTTGCATTCATGACAGCCACTTGGGTGAAACCGAGGTGTCACCAGCAAAGAAACAAACAAATGACGTTGCCTCTGTGCATGACAGGCCTCCATCAATGAAGGAATCAGAGAAGACTGTTAGCGGACAGAAGAGACCTCGGTCACAGAACAAGGAAGAGAAACGATCTTCTAAGGGAAGGCCAGCGGACAATGGATTGGGAGAGGGTAAGGCTGAAAGTAGTCATGACTCATTGCCAAAGGCTAAGCGAACTCGCTCAGACACGGATCTCTCCTCAGCTAGTGACCCACAGCATTCTGACCTTCCTCAAGCAACAAATGCTGAGATCAGGTTAAAAGAAGGCAGTGTTCCAGATGTAGGAGGGGGCCCAGTGCAGCGCACAGCGTTAGGTGGTGCGCCGGAAGTGAACAGAATGGCTGAGTTGGATCAGGCAATTGCCAGCACTCAGTCAGAGCCAGCTGTTGTAAAGAAACGAATGAAGGCGCTTTTGGGCCCCTCTTCAGGTAAGCACCTTGAAGCGTACAACCCTGCTGGAATGTACGTGGACGTTGGGTGCTCAGAACGATTTGCTGGAGCGGAACTCTTCCACAATATTACGAGTTTGTTGAAATACGAGCTTGACATTGACGTCTCCACGGTAGTGTCTGCAGGAGAGACTGGTATGGAGTTTGCTAAGTTATTGAAGGAGAAACAGAAAGAGGGCCAGTCTGTGTACCGGTCAAAGCTGGGGGCGTTTACTGCAGTGGACGACCGCAGGTGGAGACAGAAGCTGGCCGCAAGCTCCTCAAAGGTGAAGTGCATGAAGGGATGGGGGGGAAGGGGTTGTATTGCTCACAACATACTCTCAGGCCCAACAAGACCAACTGTATGCAGACCGCTAGTTTTCACTGTTTCTTGTCATCGTCACTCAAGAACGTTGACTTGTCAGCTGTCTTGGTCGGTTGCCTACTTGCCATCTTGAGCAGCTGAGTCCAGCCAACTTTTCCGTGCTTCTGTCTACCTAAACGTCAAGAAGGCATTTGTAGAAACACAGGAAGTTGTGTAGGCATTCAACTGTATTGTGAGTATAGTGCCCTCACAAAGTGGACTAGCTGATCTACTGCGTGGCCTGTACCATTATCCCAAGTATTAGTGCAATGGAGGCAGGGGCCTGTTCCATGTAACAGATCCTTGACAGTATCCCCTCTCAATTCTTCTTGTGTAATACTGTCAGAAGTGCCCTCCCTGTGGCCAAGTTGTGTCCTTGCAAGCCAGTACAATCTTCCTTGTCGGCTGTACATTCAGCACCTAATGACAACAACATATGAGGAAGGCAGGAAGCCGACCTGTAGCTAGGTATTTCCTACATACTTCTGGTCAATTGGTATTAGTTTGATCTATTAAACTACAAAGCCTTACAGGTGACAAGCTGTCTGACGTTTCATATTACTTCTAGGTACATTGAAGCCCATTTCAGATGGTCGCTGCGTAAGGCAGCCACCTCTCTAAAACAGCCAGCCTTCCTGGCCCCAAATAGCACTCTAAAGCATTGCAATCTACCTCTGTAGAGCAGCCACTCCTACTATCGTAAGATCAGCTTAACTGGCCCACAGGTGGCTGTCTTAGACAGGTCTAATGTATAACTGGCCCAAAGATGGCTGTCTTAGACAGGTTTCACTGTACTCTGTGTAGGCACATATCCAACAATGTTTCTTCTTTGTTGATCAATCATTTTTACAGACCAGTTCTGAGTCCAAGTCCCCAGCTGGCCCGAAGTTTAACCAGGACAGTTATTTGCGTGCAGTGGCACTGTTGAAGCTATCCCAGAGTAAGACCTCTTCCTCAACTACTAGAATTTTAGATAGATCCGTTAAACTTCCAAGGAGTAAGTGACGAAACTGTTTCCTTTTCGTTAAATTTCTTTCTGTCATTTAATTTGGTACACCCACCCACTCACCCACACATGTATGCATGCCACATGTATGTGTGAAAAGTTGAATGGCAGTCATGGCAACCATTGTCATGGAAATTAATGAAATGCAGTGATGAAATTGATGGGCTAAGTAAATTTAATTGATCATGGTATAATCAAATATGTGTGAAACCTGACGGCCAATGAAGTTGATGGTGTGATGGATACATTTAGACTAAATCGTGCTTGCCAGCTGCTGTTTGCGGGCCTCTTCCTTGAGTACAAACTCCCTCAGCTGTTGGGCATACAGCACCTTAGCAGAGTCAACAATGCATGGGGATAAACAATCGCAAGTAAACAAGGAGTCAGGAGGTGGAGTGTGTATGTATGTATACACACAGAGCATGTTTAATACACATAAATAAGGCATACTTTACATATAAATGATGGCTGCACGGATATGCAATATAAATGTGCACATATTGGTTGCATGTAAAGCATGCTAATGGGGCTACACACAGAATAGTGATTCATCACCACGTCTAGACGTTGGTTAGGAAGGTTTCAAGCTTAATAACCATGTGGTGCACCGTGTTCAATGAAGCAAAACATTATCTTGTTGCAAGATCTGTATGGTATGTACCCTTTGCACCAAAGAATGCCCCTTTGGTGCCAAACGTTCTGCTCTATTAAACAAAGTGCACCACATGGTTATTACGCTCACAACGTTGCCAACCAACACAGTGCATTGCACATGTAGTTAGGGAGGGAGGCAATACACAGCGCATTGCACATGTAGTTAGGGAGGGAGGGGGGCAATACACAGCGTATTGCACATGTAGTTAGGGAGGGAGGGGGGCAATACACAGCGTATTGCACATGTAGTTAGGGAGGGAGGGGGGCAATACACAGAGTATTGCACATGTAGTTAGGGAGGGAGGGGGGCAATACACAGAGTATTGCACGTGCAGTGAGGGAGGGGGGCAATACACAGCGTATTGCATGGCTGTGACCAGCACCAAGCGACCCACCTTCACAGTCCTGCCCTTCACTCTGATGTAACAGCTGCAAACAGAGCAGATAAGAGAGCAATCAACTTCACCACGTCACACAGTCACGGACAACCACTTTTCGCTGTTACTAAC
>OZ025889.1:5429510-5452010 GCA_964019415.1 Ianthella basta | reverse complement strand
CGGAGCCTTGGTGCAGGAAGAAGGTGACCTGGCCACGGTGTCCCAGTGAGTTAACGTTACACAGAACTCCTGTTGTGTGTGTGTGTGTGTGTGTGTGTGTGTGTGTGTGTGTGTGTGTGTGTGTGTGTGTGTGTGTGTGCATGCGTGTGCGTGTGTGTGTGTGTGCATGCGTGTGCGTGTGTGTGTGTGTGTGTGTGTGTGTGTGTGTGTGTGTGTGTGTGTGTGTGTGTGTGTGTGTGTGTGTGTGTGTGTTAGAGAGAAATAGAACTAAAAACACAAGTAAACCTCAGCCTTTCTAAAAGCACTTCACAGACAAACCACCAAAAAGCCTTAGAGAGAGTAACACATTCCACTTTCTCAAAGCACAACTCACCTACTGCCCTCCTTAACACGTTGAGGTGGCTGGGAACTGGACGAACTCCTGCCAGCACACAAGGGATAGCCTACAACAGTTGAGACAGACACTGAGAGGGACATGGAGAGACATCACAAGTACAGCACAGACACACCTCTCTGTTCCAGACACCTGTGGGACAGTTTGGGACAGGCCCAAGTGTCCTTATTTCAGAGGTAGTTTTGTCAACATCTCTATGTAGCTGGGACAGTAGGCACTGTCCTCATTAGAGAGGTGTCCTTATTTCAGAGGTAGTTTTGTACAAGTCTCTATGTAGCTGGGACAGTAGGCACTGTCCTCATTAGAGAGGTGTCCATATTTCAGAGGTAGTTTTGTACACATCTCTATGTAGCTGGGACAGTAGGCACTGTCCTCATTAGAGAGGTTCCCTGCACTCAAGGTGCCCTTTATAAGGGGGTTCCTCGGCAGTACAGTGGGGTGGGGATAAAGATACACAATATATCAGACAGCACGGTAGTGCTGTCTATGTAGGGATGGTGTATAATTATAGAAAATAGCACATTAGAAGACATTTGCAATACATTGTGGTGTACAGCAACCGAACAACTCACAAGTCTACAAAGATGTGTGGAAACAACGGTTTAGTAACTCCCAACCCCTCCTCTCCCTCCTATCCTCCCATTCCTCCCTCCCCTCCCCTCCCCTCCCCTCTCCCTCCCCTCCCCCTCCCCTCTTGACCTTACTTGATGGATTATTCCTTGGCATGCATGCGGTAGGGGGCGGAGTTGAGTCAACGCAGCAGAGAACACGAAGCCATAGTCAATAGCCAGGACCAGTACCTCTTGTGGACGTGTTTCATTCTGCCTCACATTGATGACACAACCGCGTACCCAAGCTGGGTGCCCTTGGGGAGATCCTCCAGGGGACATCCCCACCGCTGTAACGGTCGGGTCATGGTACACTGCGTGCACACTGCCCAACTGAGGCGTTGCCATGGCAACCGAAGAGGAGTCACTGACTGGTGGTGGCTGCAACACAATAGAGCAATGACATAATGACAAAACAGTACACAGTCATAACAATCCCCCCACAGCCACTGCATGACAGAACTTAGGTGGCTATCACAACTCTTCCTTTGTTCGTGAATAACATTGCTGAAGTCTTCAACATTCATTCTGGCAGCCTACAAGAAGTGATCTGTATCTTTGTAGCAACCTGGGCCTACCACTTTGTGAAGTATTATGTCTCATGCATGTCCCCGTGAGAGTGTTACATAACAACGTGCTGTGTACACTGTAACATAGGCTATGCAACAGTACATATACCTGTATACTGTCATGCAATAATACAGAGAAGTACACATAGTACAGGCATATCAATGAACACTATATAACGCACCATCTTCTTCAGGCTGCCATACATTGCAGGCAGCTTAGACGCATCCTCGCCATCATACCGCTGACACCAAAAATGACCACCAGTCTCCACGTGGGTGACACACACCTCACACTCCTCCCCGCCCCCTTCAATGTGGTCCCGTGAGTGTGACCCCACCCATGCCACGCCTTCTTTGATCATCGCCTCTGCCACATTCCCCTGGAGAGACCGCAGCTGAACATGATACACATCACACAATGGTAACACACCTCCTGGGGACTTGGCGAACACTTTGAAGAAAATTCTATGTTCTTCAGATGCCTCCTCATCCATCTTCTCCATCACAGCTGCGAGGTTCTGTTTGTAGGTGAGGTCCGACAGTAGAGTGGCTGCTTGATCGGAAAACTCACACCGCATCGCTTGCAGTTTCTGACACAGTTGCAGCACGTAGCCAATGCCGTCATTCTTGATGAAACAGTTATGGCTATTGCGGTGCATATATATCAGCTTCTGTAGGGCCAGCAGGACCACTTCAATGTGCTCAAAGCGGGACGCAGCTTTCTCCAGCTGGGAGGGTGGCTCTGGAGAGTAGCAGGAAAGGTTGAGTAAAGAGATGGTAACCATGGTGACAGTGACCATGGAATCCTAACAAAGTAGTAGCCTATGGGATTACCCACCACAGAAGGAGATAGTGTGCTAGATTAAGATACAGCCATACACAAGGCATGCAGTAAGACAATACAGCACTCTGGGATGCAGCACACACTCCATATACAGTCATACACAAGGCATGCAGTAAGACAATACAGCACTCTGGGATGCAGCACACTCTGCAGCCCCTAAACACAGTCAGAAGTAGCACCACGGTCAGTAATGCGCAACAGTGGAGCCACATCTCTTTGTATATCATCTGGAAACTGAAGACACCGAGAACTGATTGACCTTCAAATGAGGGTCAATTTTCACCATCATTCGTGTCTGCACTCCACCAATAATTCAATATGCAATCATTAGTTCTACTTTGTCGTCCATATTCTTTGGAAGACAAAGCTATATAAAGTGATGTATTTACCGGTTCTCTCATCCAGGTGCAAGCCAGGGTAGAGTGGATGGATGGGCTTTAGGAAGCAAAGGAGTTCCTTCACCACTCCCCTCTCCTCCAGTGCATCCCTCAACTCGTCGCTCTCGTGAACTAGCAGGGCGATGACGGCAGCTACGGATGATACGAACGCCACGTCCCTACTATTGCTTCTCAAGACCCCAATGAGGTTGTTGTGCAGTCGACGAACAAGAACATCCTTTTTCAAGGCCGCTAGCAGTCTACGCCTCTTTTGAACAGTTGCTTCTCGTAGTATTCGTTGAAGCGTGTTCACTGCCTTTAGCGTGTCTTCATTGCTACTACGAACGGTAGTCAGGACTCTTGCAACGGCTTCAAATTCTGCAACGTCCCTCCCATCGGCCATGCTGCATCACGTGATAGTCGCGTGACCTGTATCCGAGTAGGAAAGAGACTGACACTCAGTGTGTGTTGGGATAGTCGAGGAGTAGTCCTCGAAGCTGCTGTCCGTACGCGCTTGTACATAGGCGCGTACACACATGGCGACCGAGGACGCAGTAGAGCTGTCTGAAGTGGAGCCAAAGAGGACGGGAGTCGTCAGCCAGGTGTCCTTCAGCGAGAATACCAAAGGACCTCAACCGAGGAGAAAACTGACCCGCCGGTTCACCGACATCTCGCAGACATCTGAGACCAGTCGCAAATTGTATGCAACTTCGGAGCATCGTTTCAACGCGGACGAACGCAAGCGACAGAGATGGGAAAAGTTCAAACTGAACTGCCTATACTTCGAATGGATGTTTGGCAATGCCTTTATGCGGATGATGTTTCGACTCCTGTCATTCATTAACTTGCTCTCCCTCGTCTGCAACTCCGTCCCATTCGTATTCAGTCTGCCTCCATACCCAGATACGCAGAACCATGCCATTTGGACATATTATTACATTACCCTGCTGAATGTGGATGTCGTCCTGGCTCTACTGTTCACGGTGTATGTAATTGGAAGGGGAATCAATGCAGCCTACTGGAAGAAGCATGTGAGGGTCATGTGACCCAATGAATGCAATTAATGCACTCCATTCACTTGCCCCAATGTTGTTACCCTCTGCAACTTGCACTGGTGGTCTTATCCCCAGTAGCACTGCTTCGTACACTGCGTGTACATATCTTAAGGCTACAAATTTTTATGGGCAGCTAACGTTAGGCATATGAAAAGTCCAGGATCTGTAGGATACCATTTTTAGCAATTTTCAAGTCCTCGTGTATAATTATTTTCGCCTGTAGCAGGTACAATATTTAGTGATTTTGCGCTAATCACTAAATTCATTAAAATTTGTAGCCTTAAGTTAATGAAGTATAGAATTCGCTATTCAAAATGTATAACCTTAAATATGCATGGGAATAGTATATTAATGTTTCATACGATTAGTCATCTCTCCACTGTACAGTCATCCAAGCCAATTGATCTTTCCTCGTATTACCATTGGTCACGGCTGGTAACCATAGCGATCATCACTGTGGCACTTTTCTATTCAGTGGCAATTGAAGTGAGTGTAACTGGTGTCAGGTGATGTGCATATGATGTACCTGTGATGTGCATGTGACATGCATGTGATGTGCATGTGACATATATGTGATATGCATCTGACACGCATGTGATGTGCATGTGATGTGCATGTGACATGCATGTGATGTACATGTGACATGCATGTGATGTGCATGTGACGTACATGTGATGTAATTGAATACATCAGCATCCCCACCAGTTGTGTTTTTTGTAAAGGATTGCTATTTCAGCATAGTGCTATTTAGTGTCAGGGAGACTGACTGTGAAAGAGAAGTGGTTGCATTACAGAGGTAGACTGCAATATTTTAGTGCTATGTTAGTGCTATTTGGGGCCAGGGAGGTTGGCTATTTTAGAGAGGTGGCTGCCTTATGCAGTGACCTTTCAGGCAGATTTACTGTTTTCATTTCTATGACTGTCTAGTATTGACTTAACTTCCATCACTTGTTCCATGCAGGCATACCGCTTGGCATGTATCTATGCTTGTCGCAGGATTAATAATGAGAGTGATCCACCTTATGCCTGCAACACTTCTGAACTGAATTGTCCTCCATTTCCTACTTGGTACCTGCCCTTCATTGCTCGCCTCTTATCCATCTTTCCGGCCATGAGAGCGCTGGCACCCTTTCAGCGATTGCGAATTTCAAATAATGTGATGAGAGAATTCACACGTTACCTGAAGGTGAAGCATCTAGTCAACGTGGCCATATTCTACGTTCTGATGGTCTTCATTTATGCTGTGATAGGTGTGCATGTGATTGGACCACTTTCCAACCGTTGTGTGGACATGGAGCGCTTGCAACAGAGTGCGAATATGACACTGAATGAATCAAAATGTTATGATGTGAGTGATTTCTTCAATGCTGATAATGAGAGCCGAGTGGATGGATTACGGCGAATTGAGAGCCATCTTGCAATCCCAGATCGTCACTGTCGACAGCGTGGTGTTAAATGCTCTGATGACCTCATGTGTTTGTGTTTGGAATTTCCCCGGCAGACAGTCTACCAAGCCGATTATCCCCACATTGGTAAGCCAGTACATGGACTAGTGGTTGACTTACTGGTAGTTGAGTGATGTTGGCCTGTGTGTGTGTGTGTGTTTTGTATGTGCACCATTGCCTGTGTATGTGATGAAAGTGGAGGACAGTCGAGTGTGTGCATGTGTGTACGTGTGTGCATGTGCAGGTGTGCGCATGGCCTCTCTGGGTACATAGCATTCTTGTGTTCACTACAACCATACACAATTTCCAGTGCACACCATTAGGCAACAGCATGTACTCATGCACTGAACAATGTGAATGTGTGCCCACAATCTGTATTTTACTTCCCTCTATTTTACCCTGCACAATGGGCACTGTAATTAAACTTGAATGAGAGTACAAAATTTGACATACGAGCGAAAGTATGAGTGACCACAGTGAGGGCTAAGGTGCTCTGGGCACCGCCAATGTGTCTTACGAAGGCACAGCACAGTTGAAAGCTTAGCCCTATCACAAAAAGAGTATAGGCGAATGTTAAAGTTGAAACAGTTAATGATATGCAATGTTAAATACTTTTAGTGGTAGAAAGTCAGTTGAAATGATACAGTTACTACAGCCAGTAACTAAGACACTCCCTCTTTCTCCCTCTCCCTCTCCCTCTCCCTCTCCCTCCCCTCTTCCTCTCCCTCCCCTCTCCCTCTCCCTCTCCTGCCCCTCTCCCTCTTCCTCTCCTGCCCCTCTCCCTCTTCCTCTTCCTCCCCTCTTCCTCTCCCTCCCCTCTCTCCCTTTCCCTCTCCCTCTCCCTCTCCCTCTCCCTCTCCCTCTCCCTCTCCCTCTCCCTCTTCCCCTCCCTCCCCTCCCTCCCCTCTTCCTCACCCTCTCCCTCCCCTCTCCCTCACCCTCTCCCTCTCCCTCTTTCCCTCGCTCCCCTCTCCCTCCCCCTCTCCCTCCCCTTCCCCTCTCCATCTCCCTCTCCCTCTCCCTCACCCTTTCCCTCTTCCCCTCACTCCCCTCTCCCTCACCCTCTCCCTCCTCCCTCCTCCCACCTTTCTTGTCTTCTTGTATCTGAGTAAAGGCTTAGCCCTACTGTCAGTGTATGAGAGTTCAACCCTTGAGCTGTGGACAAGGACACTGTACGACTCAATTGATGGCGAAATTCCAGCAGAAGCACTGCTGTTCTTCTTCACTATGGTATTCTTCCTTGTGATACTCGTGCAAGAGAGTATCTTCTTGGTTGTGATCATTGAGTCCTTTGCAGCTGTGAGAAGCGAGTCGTACATTGAAAGAAAGAAGATTAAAGAAGGACCTAATCAGGTGAACGCATGTACTGTGCATGTGACACTGACCTATTAGGTGACTGGCATGTGACCTGCATGTGACCAATCACGTGACCTGCATGTGACCTATCAGGTGACCTATCAAGGGACTTGCATGTGACCTTACATTGTAGTACCTAGTGGATGAGGGTGACGGGAAACTGCGGCTTGTCCAGAAGGAGGAGTCCACACACAGTAAATGGAGGATAAAGTACCACAGCTATCTTGCATGGTTCCACAAGGTCATGCTCGTCCTGGTCATGGTGGATGCTGTTGTCATGGCAACCAGATCAAGCTGTTCCAGTCGCTTTTTTGATTGTAATTCAGAAGCATATGGATGTTACCTGTTGATTGTGGCTTTATGGCAGGTGTGTAAGGTCATGTGACATGCATGTGACTATCATGTGACTTGCTCGCTACTACTCTAGTCCTAAAATCACACACTTTTCTCCCTTGCAGCTGGTAGTGAGTGTTGTCTTCGTAGTGGAGGTGGTTGTATACCTTGTCTTCTACGGCCCACGCAAGTTCTTCAGAAGCAAATGGTACTGGGGACTGACGATAATTGCTGTGGTTGGTCTTGCTTCAGCCATTGTGGAGATCGCCACAGCGATGTATCAGTCTCATGACTTCACATGTGGTAGTTTGCGTGTGCCTGGCCTTCCAACATTTACTCCACTGATTTTGGCCCAGGTGAGTTGTCACTACAGAGATGGTGCATGTACGTATCTATGGGGTGGCATGTGGGAGGATTGTACTGGTTTGTGCACAACTCCTGCAGTGTTTTGCTCTTCTCTAATCCATCCTGCTGCACCCTCTCTTGCGCACGCACACACACATGAACACATACACACACACACACGCACACACACACACACACACAGGCTTGCCGCCTCTTGCGCCTGCTGTCTCTATATGACCCACTATATGAGTTCTACCAGCAAGTAGTGGGCAAGGATAAGCGAATCATCCTTGTCAGTTTGGCGGTGATCACTTTCATCCTCATCATGGCTACCATCAACATCCAATTCTTTGCATTTATTCCCCGCAATGACGATATAGATGTCTTTCCTGACATTCTTCTTGTAAGTGCCCAATTGACTGTGTGCTTTGGTGTAGTCATTCCATCCTCTTCACTTTTGCATGCTAAACACATACTTGTGCCAGGGGTGTAAGGAAGGGGGGGTTGCCGGGGTTTCAGGAAACCCTTCCAAATACAGTGGCTATTAAAACTAAGAGACTTACTGCAGAGCTGTGCTAGAGGGTGAGTTATTGTTGCCTCTGGGCCTTCCTAATGATGATGCACTACAGAAGACAGTTTCTGCTCACCTTTGCGATGTTTACCTTACCCATAACATCAGCTTTCACATTTGACAGTCATTTTTGTGATGTAACATGACATCACTATTTCTAATCTACTGTAACTTGCAAGCCGAACTTGGAAGCCCCATAGACTAATTGTCATGCGTAACCACTTGTATTCATGTATACCCCTGTATAAGAGTGACACAATGGCTTTCTCATTCCAAATTTAGGGTTTCCAGTCCCAGTTCCAGCTACTCTTTCAAGAAGGCTGGATTGAGTTGCTGAGCGAATTGATGCATGATTTTTCTAGCATCTGGTGGCTCATTAACATTTGGATTGTGTTACTTCACTTTGTTGCATCACTTGTGAGTCTCATAGGCGTCTGCTTTCTGTGTTCTGTGCATTGCTGTTGTGGTCTAGGTTGACCTGTATCTGTGTGTCTGTGTGCGTACACGTCACTGTGCGTGTGTGTGTCTGTGTGTGCATGCTTTTGTATGAGATGTGTGAGGACAGGCAGCAGTCAGCCAGGCGGGCTAGCAGCTCTTTGTGTAGCATGTGCAGTAAGCTCCTTCTCCTTCTCCACGCATGCTGCAATAGATTTTGCTCAACTTTTTCACTGCAATCATTTTGGACAATTTGGATTTGGATGAGGAGACCAAAGTGGAGAGATTGAAGGTAGTGTGTGTGTGTGTGTGTGTGCGTGTGTGTGTGTGTGTGTGTGTGTGTGTGTGTGAGAGAGAGAGAGAGATCATGTGTAAGCATGTGTGTGTCAAGTGTGTGTTATTTGAACAGTGCAATCACAGCCTGTGACTGTCACATGACCCTTCTTCAATAGCAAGCCTTGGCTGCTGAGACGGTCAAGGAGGAGACTATTCCTCGCCACTGGAAGTGGTCCACCATAATAGGGGGCGGGGCTGAAACAGTGAAAGTGCCCAAACCATCTGGCTTCGATGGCCCAGCTGTCAAGTAAGGACAACGACCATGTTGTATTGCATACAGGGAAGGGAAAGTCATATTGTAGGATTCTGTAGGGGCTTCAGCCTTCTTCCTCAATTATGCTGGCCAATAATTTCCTCTTTTTTGCTTCCCTCATGCAGAAAATCTGTGATGGAAGAATATTTGGAGCAGGGAGAAACAAAACGGACTGATGACTATATAACTGTGGTGGGAAGCAGTGCTGAGACTGCTCGACTTTCGCCTTGGGAGTTCCAGGGGTTGGATGACGAAGATGAGGATGCTAGTATCCGATACCGACTAAGGGGGGACGAGAACAGGCTTCGCCTTGTCAGCACATCTGACAGTGGTCGCCGTGGGTTACAGCCAATGGTTTGGGGACAGCGTGAAAGGCAGCAGAGTGTGGGACACATCATCCAACAGATAAAGTTGCTACGGAAACTGCGGCGGTTTGATGTGAATAAAGCCATTCAGGAGTCACCAACACGGCAAGCTATTCGATTTTCAAGACGGTTGAATGCTGAAACACGCACGAATCGGAAAGTGGAAGAATATCGCCGAAACCACCGCTGCTTCGACCGAGCTCTATTTTGTATGCCTCCTGGACACCCAGTCCGCAAGCTTGCAAACCGAATCCTCAATGCCCAACTCCCTGAGCCAGCGCCCAGGACACCTAGCTCCTCGCGTGTCATGCGTTATCTCCAGCGCTTCTGGTATTACTTTCTCTTTGTGGTCAGCATTTTCCCATTTTTCAAGTGGTTCATTCTGCTCACCACCGTGGGCTTCATCACCATGCAGTTTACAGAAGATCTAAATGAGCACACCAGCAAAGTTTCCTTCAAGGCGATTGGAGATGCCCTCTTTGTGGTGTTCACACTGTCAGAGCTGATCCTGAAGATTCTGGCCCATGGGCTCTTTTTCAACCCCTATGCAGCCATATCGAGTATCTTTGATGTTCTGGACTGGATCATTGTCGTGGCAACCTTTATGCGATTCATAGTTTTGATTGTTGTCCCCGACGACATTAATAACTACAACATGCGGCAATATGTGGCAATGGCCTTTCTTCTTGTGTTTTGGTCCCTTCGACCACTTCGCATAATCTCCATAGTCCCGCAAGTCCGAGAGGTTCTGACTGACGTTTGGAGGGGAAGAAAGATTTTCTTGTTTGCCTTTGTCCTCTTCATTGGATTCGTCTTCATCTTCAGCAGTTTGAGCACCCAGCTCTTTTCAGGGGCGCTGGGGAAGTGCAATGATCCAGATGTGTTGTTGGAGGTGAGACCAACTGTTTTGATCTGGTCAAGTATGGGGGTTTTGGGTGGTTCGTCTTGTGTGTTTCTGCTCAATACATAAATGTTAGTGGGCTATCAAGGTACCTCCCCAAGTGTCATATTGGGTCATCACAGCACCTCCCCATATATGGTATTGGGTCGTCATGGCACCTCCCCATATATGGTATTGGGTCATCACAGCACCTCCCCATATGTGAGCGGATCTGAGAAAAGGGACCACTTGCACTAAAGGTCGATTTTGAGTAAGTGGTACTGAGTCACAGCACAGTTGATGAGCTCTCTGTTGCACTTTGTTGCGCTTCAATAGCTGCTCCCGTTCCTAAGATACACTCGCTCAAAGTACGAAAATACGCACGGTGCAATTATTAGAAAACGACCGGTAACCCTTCCGTTATTATATCTGTAAACATGGCGACAGTGTAACTAGTCTTCCTGGTTTGAAGCGCAGGAATGGACTAGGGGTTTCAAACTTGGCCAGGATGTTGAGACTATACCACAGTAGCCTCATCCCCAGGCCCTTCGCATTAATTGCGGGGGAGGAGAAAAAGGGCCTGGGAGCCACTGTTCTGTGACGTCATACTTCCGTACTGAAATGGCGCGTCGACGGCGGGTTACATAAGGTTCAATGGTCGGTAATGAGCGCAGCCTTCATAAAGCTTTGCACATGCAGAGTTTGCTCGTCAGATATGTCTCCAAATCGATCGTCCTCGTTGTTCAGTCAAAATGGGCTGAAGGAAGACCTTCCCGGGCGCCTTAGTCGGCTACTGTTGGTGCCAATCGAGGATGGCAATGGTTTGCCGCAGTACGTGTGCAAGAATTTCCTAGCAACAGCTCAGTCCATCGAAGAACAATGCTGCCAGACTTACTCACTGTGAAGTCGAAAAGGAACGGCAACACCTCATAGCAGACCGACTTCCCGAAACCAGTCGGTAGCCACAGAAATACGTCCTTCCGTTGGTAGAGATAACGAATAGCAGTTAGCTGTTCTTGCTTGAGCACGATGCTAGAAAGTCCAACACAAGAAAGATCGTACGACAGAGCATCAGTGAATAGCCTGCACAGTAGCCATTGCCGTAGTTGACTTTTACGGAAAATATATGGACGTGTCAGTTTCTGTTCCCCTACTTTTGGGGGAAAGTTTGTGCATGCGCAAACAGTGTATACCAGGCTGTCTTTCCCGCCCACGCTATTTATCGCAGACGGCCTGGGGACAAGGCTAATACCACAGGTGCGTATGATGCAGTAATCCGACTTTACTGGAAACATGACTCGTTTGCGTGTTTTCGCCCGTAGTGACACTTTATACATAGCACGAAGTGGTCCCTTTTCACAAATCTGCTCACATATATTGTATTGGGTCATCATGGCACCTCCCCATATATGGTATTGGGTCGTCATGGCACCTCCCCATATATGGTATTGGGTCGTCATGGCACCTCCCCATATATGGTATTGGGTCGTCATGGCACCTACCCATATATAGTATTGGTTCGTCATGGCACCTCCCCATATATGGTATTGGGTCGTCCTGGCACCTCCCCATATATGGTATTGGGTTGTCATGGCACCTCCCCATGTATGGTATTGGGTCGTCATGGCACCTCCCCATGTATGGTATTGGGTCATCATGGCATCTGCCCATATATGGTATTGGGCGTCATGGTACCTCCCCATATATGGTATTGGGCGTCATGGCACTTCCCCATATGTGGTATTGGGTCGTCATGGCACCTCCCCATATATGGTATTGGGCGTCATGGCACCTCCCCATATATGGTATTGGGCATCATGGCAATTCCCCATATATGGTATTGGGTCGTCATGGCACCTCCCCATATATGGTATTGGGCATCATGGCAATTCCCCATATATGGTATTGGGTCGTCATGGCACCTCCCCATATATGGTATTGGGCATCATGGCAATTCCCCATATATGGTATTGGGTCGTCATGGCACCTGCCCATATATGATATTGGGCGTCATGACACCTCCCCATATATGGTATTGGGCGTCATGGCACCTCCCCATATATGGTATTGGGCATCATGGCAATTCCCCATATATGGTATTGGGTCGTCATGGCACCTCCCCATATATGGTATTGGGCATCATGGCAATTCCCCATATATGGTATTGGGTCGTCATGGCACCTCCCCATATATGGTATTGGGCGTCATGGCACCTGCCCATATATGGTATTACGCATCATGGCACCTCCCTATATACTTACATATGGTATTGGGTCATCATGGTTTGGTCACTAAGTGTCACCCAACATATGTACGTATGTATGTATGTAACAGTTTGGTCACTGTGTATGTGTGTGTGTGTGTGTGTGTGTGTGTGTGTGTGTGTGTGTGTGTGTGTGTGTTCCATTCCTCAGGAGGATTGCATTGGTGAATTTCCAATGGCCATTCACACCTCATTTGACATCATAATCCGTGAGCCTCAGGTCACAATCACCGTCCCTCGTGTGTGGATTACAGAGCCACGTGACTTCCAGTTTGACAACATCTTATTTTCTTTCACCACTCTCTTCTCCCTCCTACCCCTTGAGGGGTGGATCGCCCTAAGAGACTACCTCGATGTGAAAGTGGATATCCACAATAATGCTAGTGATATTGTGAACCAAATCGAACTGAAGACGCTCCTTCACCTGTATGTGTTCATTGGGGCCAACTTGGGACTCACGCTATTTGTGGGTGTGATTGTGGCAAACTACAATGAGAATAAGTCTACCCACGCAGCTCTGCTCACCGTCGGACAGAAGCAGTGGCTGGATCTCCTTCAGAGGATCCAGCTCACGGCACCTAAGAAGATTCCACCAGCCCCTCCGTGTAAGTTGTCCTGCCACTGTCCCACGGGTGGACTTTTGTCCTAGCATGCTGTATTGGTTTGGTTTATTCTAATGTATGCTTTTCTGATCCTTCTCACTTCCCTTCCCTCCCCTCACTTCCCCTCCCATCCCTCCCCTCCCATCTCCTCTCATCCCCATCCTCCCATCCCCATTCTCCCCTCCCTCCCTCCCCTCCCCTCCCTACCCACCCCTCCTTCTTCTCCCCAAACAGACACCAAGAAGGTGGCATACTTTCTGTACTCCTTTGTGAATGACTTCCACCGTTATCGGTACTGCCAGCTGCCCAAATGGATCCGCCCCTTCCGAACTGTCAGTGCTTTATTGATCATCTGTAATGCATTGACTCTCTGGGTTCGCTGGACTAAAGAGCTGGAATTGGTGGAGATCCCAGTTGGGTTTTCCATTGCTTTCAATGCCTGGTTCATTATTGAGGTGCGACTGCTTAGGGTGAAGGGAGTGGATGGGAGTAGGAGGAGTGAGAGGTGGTTTTATTGCAGAGGTTGTATTACCAGTTAGTGCTGTTGTTGCCAGGGAGGCTGGCTGTTGCTCAATGCAATGCAAACAATAGTTGTATGTGTTCCACTTGATGCACCTAACTTTGTTTTGCCCTTCTGTCATTCAGCTCTTCCTCAAGATGATAGCCTACGGCATCAAGCCTTATTTCTACAGCTTTCGCAACTGGGTTGACTGCTTGTTGTCCTTTTACAGTGCAGTGTATTGCATCTTCGCTGTTGCTGTGCTGATTGGGAATAACCTAAATTCCCAGCCATTTGCAGTGTCCTACGAGAACCTTGCAGACATGGCATTGGCGTCGGCTGTGGCTAGATGTATTACAATACTGGGGAAATATGTGAGTGCAGTGTGGATTGGGTGTGGAGTAGGTGTGGAATGTTTGTAGAGTGAGTGTGGATTAAGTGTGGAGTGGGTGTGGAGTGGGTGGGGAGTGAGTGTGGAGTGAGTGTGGAGTAGGTGTGGAGTGAGTGTGGAGTGAATGTGGAGTGAGTGTGGAGTAGGTGTAGAGTGGGGTGTAGTCTCTGTAGTCAGGGTAGGATTGAGGCAGCAGGACTGCTTGTAATTGGGGTCCCTGTACATAAGGGTGGGAGCAAACCTTGATTACTTCCTGTCACATGTAAACTGCTTCCTGTTCTCACACATACAGGAAGTGCTTACCAGCATTTCCATCACGGTTGCCGTGGCACTGCTAAACTCCATCTCTCTCATGATCCTAATGGTCGCAGTCTTGTTGGTCTACGCAAACTGGGGCACTGCCCTCTTTGGTCAGGTGACCAAGGGGGAGGGGATTGAGATGAGGTATGTCACATGACTTGGTAATTGTTACCAAGGTAACATTCACTTAAAGGTCCACTGTCACGGTTATACAAGTTGCCTTTATATGATAGATTATTGTCTAAAACCACCGAAAATCGCTGTTAGAGCGCTTCGAAATTCCCTGGTAGAGCGATAATGGCTCACTTCCGGAAAATCGGCCGAAGAAATCAGCCATATTGCTGTGACGTCACAGTAGGCTTGCCGTACACTTATGTCTATGCTTGAACGTGTCACATGCCGTGTGGGAAGACAATCGCCGACTTGATATTCACGTCCCTCTTGCTGATGAACTCGCCCCGATGCATCACAAATGCGTTGCTGGAGGATGTAGTAGGGCCAGTGGAGGCATAGATCTATGGTGGAGGCAACGGTCGCTGCTTCGTTTCACAAAGAGCGATAGTCTGAAGAAGCGGTGGCCAGCAGCTGTTGGCAGGGTCTTTCTGTGCTTGGTAAGACTCTCCCGTACGTTAGAGCACCTTTCGGATTGCGACTGATGCCCTACCTGCCATTTTGCTCTTTCTTGGTGTAAATATTCTAGCAACAACCACTTTGCTCACTCTAGTACATCCGTCAGAATCCGAATAGCGCTTTAACTTACAGGAGAGTCTTTCCTAGCACAGAGAAAGCCAATCGAGAAGACGACAAATCGCTGCAAAGGACGAAAGGGTGAGTAGTAGCTTTAGGATGACGAAAAAGGCGTCCCAGGGCCATTTCGATGCCCCCACCTCCTGCATGGTGTTCAGCACAGCAGTTCTCGGTAGAGAGCAGGGGACGGGTTTTCCTCTGAAGTCAGAGCCTTTTGCTGTGACCAGAGCTTGTGTGTGCCCTACTACCTAGCAAGTAGGAGTGGAGAGATGCTCACGTCTCGCGATGTGCGAGCCAGTGACCTAGAATACGTGCCGAGTGCTCCGAAATATGTTTTCGGCACACTTCGTATTTCAGCTGTTGCGCCTTGTAGGAGGTGACAAATCAGCTCTAGGCTAATGTACCATCTCTGTTTCATATGCTCTTGTAACAGTCCAAGAATGGTGCGAATCAGCGTTTGTAGGGCTGAGAACGGGCGTCACCCTATTATTGGTCGTGTCGCAAAATCGATGTCGTGCCGTACGGCTGCGCAACCCGCATGCCCAGATCTGTTTCAGAATCAGCAGGGGCATCTCCTTCATTGTCTCAAGAAGTTTCGCCTTCATCTTAAGATAAAGACTCGCAGGAGATAACGATTTCTTGTTCAGTTCGTTGCCTGGCCTACTCTCCTCCATACTTGTGCAAACATTCCGGAGCCTACTATGACGTCACGACGTTTTAGCATTGCTGCCACCGGAAAACCGGAAACACCCACGCATAATTGGTCTTTTTTGCAACTTTGCGCCCTCGTAACTCTCCCATCGTGAGGCAGAGCACACTGAAATGGGTATCATTGAAGATGTTTCACAAAGCACTATCAATATAAAAATTAAAAAAAAAAATGCGACAGTGGACCTTTAACCTATCCCACCAATAGAATGCAATGAACTAACCTGCCTTTGCACACCTCTAATGCTTCCTTGTTCCCTTCTTCTCCCCCTTCTTATTCCCCTGTGTGTCTTGCTTCAACTCCCTTTACTTTACACACAGACATGCCACCTTTAGCAAACATGACACATCCTTGTACCTTGGGATCCGCATTCTAACTGGGGAAGATTGGTACCAGCTTATGTGGGACACCGGAGTTGAACCCCCCTATTGTCGACCAGACCTCTCCGACTGCGGACAACCTGTTGTGTCTATATTGTACTTTCTCTCCTTTTTCTTCATCCTGTTCTTCATCATCCTCAACATCTTCAAGGCCGTGCTTCTGGAGGCTTTCTCCGTCTTTTACAGTGAAGATGACACCAAGCTGAACCATACCTTCCTCAAGAGATTCCGCAACCACTGGAGCAAGTTTGACCCTACAGCTAAGGTGGGGAAGTCCACTGAGTTGGCCTTTTCTATTGTAAAAATCCCACCTAGCAGCTGCTCAGTCCCTGTTTCATTTGCAGCAGCTGTTTCTTGTACAACTTGTACAAATTTGTACTTGTTTCCTGTCACATTGTGTACTTTAGTACAAGTAACAGCTGCAAGTGACCCAAAGTATGGACAGCTGCTAATAAGATTTTAGCATGCTACTGGAAATGGTGTTTCATGCATCATTCACTGATGGAGGTAGCTGGAAGCTAGCATCTGAAGCACAATATGAATGAACCTTAAACTTGTCTCATTCATGTGCCCATTGAAGCCACTTCAAAATGAACTTGGACCACTAACTATTTGTAGGAAGTACTTTTCTTATATAGTTGTGCTGTCACTAACTCTTGTGTATTGATTCAGTTGACACTTCTACTCTCTCCCCTTTCATTCCTCAGGGGATCATCCCCCTTAGACACACTCGTTTTCTCATCCGCTCTCTTGCGTTGGAGCAGTATTACTCATATAGGGTGAAGGACAATGGAGAAAAGGTGGGTTGCACCCAGTCACTAATTACAGGATTTCACTCCCTTGTATGAGTGGTCCACATTGCTCTGTAAGGTACCAGCCACTTGCTTTGTTTACCAGTATGTTTACGTATCTCTTTATGCTTGTTAGTAATTGTTTATTGTTTATTTATATGTATGTCCAATGTATTTGTGTTTACCTGTCTATATTCTTTGCAAACATACTGTATGTTTATCCACCTGTTTTAATTCATGTTTACCTACCTGTTTATGTGTATATGTTTATGTGTCTAGAATTTGTTTACCTACTTGTTTATTGCACTGCTTAATTGCATGTGGTCTGTGTACAGGAGCGTGTTGAAGTCAACATGATCAGCGATGCTCTAGTCCTGAGGGAGATGTATCGCGAGCTGGTGTTAACAGTGACCCCAGAGTTGAAACTCAACGAAGACTCAGCATGGCAACCTGGACATAAAGACGTGGAGTTTGCCAGTGTGCTCAGGTGAATAGCTTGTCATGTGACTTGCCATGTGACAATCACATGACTCTATGCATGTGACATCACATAACCTGTCATGTGACTTGCCATGTGACATCACATAACCTGTCATGTGACTTGTCATGTGACTTTTAACACTTTGTATTCCTAGGATGCTTGCATACAAAGCTGAAGATGTGCACAAGAGGCTGAAGCCAGATGAGCTGGTGGAGAGGGAGATCCTAGAGCAGAGTATTCAGGATGAGGTGGCCACCCACTGCATTCACCTCTGGGTGAGGAAGTATGTGAAGACTGTGGTTGGCAGTAAGGTGAGTGAAGCCGTCATGTGACTGTCACATGCACTGCACTGGGTTGGGTGTAACTGTATCACGTCAGAGTACTGGTTCTGGGAGCGCGCCTTCTGCTCTCAAATGGCTTCCAAGTGTGATAGGACTTTGGGAAGGCGCTGGGAGGGTGGCATATGGCAGAGCCCAAATTTGGTTTAAATTGTTCTGCCTGACTTCTTGGGTCTTTTATGGGCACTGCATAAGAAATGTCATGCTCATATATACTTTTACGGAATCATACAGATATGTGCCATTTAGAATAGACAAAGGGCTATTCTTTTAGTGTATACAACATACCACAGTGGTACAGTGCTGTAAGCAGATAAGCAAACCGGATGTGAGATAATGGTATGGGTTGAGGTGCAGGTTCACCATTGTGTTTCTATGTCATTTGTGCAGGGCTTTCTACCAGAAGAACCAGCAGGTTTGGGTTCTACATTGCAGCTCTCATTTCATGCTATATATGCAACATACCATATTCACTTGCCACACCCCTCATGACCACACCCCTCATGCCTACACCCCTCACAACACTATCCCTCATGACCACACCCCTCATGACTATACCCCTCATGACCATACCCCTCACATGACGACACTCTCATGGCCACACCCCTCATGACCACACCCCTCATGACTACACCCCTCATGACCACACCCCTCATGACTACACCCCTCATGACCATACCCCTCACATGACCACACCCTCATGACCACACCCCTCATGACCATACCCCTCATGTCCGCACCCTCATGACCACGCCCCCTCATGACCATAATCACACCCCTCTCACCTGTTAGGCCCCACTCCCATAGTCATTGTACACCAGACAAGCCTCCACACGGACACGACAGAGGATGAAGGGGAATTTCCTACACGTCCCCAGAACTTGCCCATATCTCCAGCAAAAGTAAAAGGGCAAGATGTTTCTCCATCCCTCCATCAGTCTGCTCTCAGTCCACACGCCCACCTTGGGGCACAAGCCAGCGCCATGCTGGAGCCGGTGGCCCGAAGAGAACCTGAGCCTGTGGATCCCAACCACCTTTGGCTTGAGATGCAGATGGAATACGACAGCGATGATGAAGCCCTTTATATACTGTGATATCTGATGTCTATCACATTGGCCAATGAAACACGCATATAACATACGTATCTCTTGTGTGTAGTACATAGCAAGTGTTATTTTAGTCACTGTAATCCGTAATTTTAGTGTAAATATAATGCATTGTAACTCTCCATTATTTTCACATGTGAATCGAATTTCATGTATTTTTGCAGTTTCTAATTAATGCTGTACTTGAATTTTGGTGCTCTGCCGTGCATGCATGCATGTGGCTGTTAGAAGTGTGCATGTGGAACGTTGTGTCAATGTAACTTACAGCTTACATAATTATATATACTTGAAGTTTGTGCTGTCTTCAATATTCACAGCACATGGTGAAGTAACGTGGTTTACATTCAAGCAATGTCGCATACATGCTTGTGCATTGATCCCATTGCCATGGTTACCAAAACAAAACAGCTTCTATATTTCACAGTCACAGATAGCCTTTTATCTTTTGCACAGTAAAGGAGTATCTATGTATAGGCTATATATGGAGCTTGATACAATACTCAAAAGTGCACTGTGTAGTGATATTCCCTATAGGGAAATAAGCATGAGTGCACTTTTATGTGGTCTGAAGCCTTATACAATGTCACATGTACCTGCAACTCCAATGTATTATAAGTATACAACAATATAATTAAACCTTATAATTTTATACACCTAATGCATACTTGTTGATGGCACCTAATGTGCGCATGTGTGCACATGCATGACCGTGTGTGGGAGTGTAAATGTTTGCTGAGAGCTGCAAATACCCCACTGTATGGCATCCTTCAACATTGTCTCTGCACACACTATTTACGTGTGTACGTGATATCTGATAGCCAAGGTGCTACCCAGAGAGGGGTGAAGCCAAACACCTGAGGAAGTTTGCACCATTCCTTCATTCTTGCTGCATTCCCCCATACCCACCTCCACCTTGCAGGAGCTTCATCGAATGCTTTCACTAGCACTCAGCTATATAACAGCCTTCAGAATATTCGGCAGACAGTTCGTTGTGTGTTATATAGTAAGTAGAGCAAGCACTCCATCGTAAGAGAAAGTTCTAACGTTAAGTGAATGGCCAGTGTAGCAGAGCACACCGAGTGTGGGAGTGGCGAGTTCTGCCGCACTTGTAACCCTATTACATGTTCAGGGTTCCTTCATCAACGACTGAGGTTTGGGCGATGGAAGAGAAGATGGTTCAAGCTGTATGGGAAGGGAACACTGATGATTTACGATACAGGTATCTCCAACGTCCCAGTGGATGTAGTCGACATCAAAAGCACCTGCCTTGACATTCACGTTGGAGTGCGCCCGGGAAGGTTTCCATCTTGGGTTCCCGTTCACTGCACCTTTGTCATCTCACTGCGAAACAAGAAGCTATTCCTCTATGCCAGTTCAGTATCAGATTCCCTTCAGTGGGTGAAGGCTCTAAAAAAGACCTTGGAGAGCTTTAAGACAAGTCAGAGTGAGACAAAAGGAATAGATTGTCGTCCGGCCAACATGCAGAAGTTTGGAGCTGAAGCAACCCAAGGAACACTATCCAGGTGCAACCATGATGACAGCAGCCTTCTCCCTCCTCCTGCACCAACTGTGCTGCCCGTAATGCAGACAACTGACAACCTGGCTGAGGAAGAAGACACCACAACAAGTACAGAAAGTGGTCTTGACATAGGTCAGGAGGCAAGCCGCAACACACCTTTGCCTGCGAGCTTTTCTCGAGACAGAAATTCATCAAATCGAAAGAGGAGAGAGGCTCTGCAACATATTATAAGAGAGAAAGAAGCTCGCTCTCATTTATCTGAGAAGGGAGCGTGTGAGGTGCCATTTCATCTACTGGATGGGCGTCCAGCTTCCTCAGTACATATGCGCCAAATGGAGGCATTTGATAGTCATGGAGATGACAGGCAGACCCCTGTGATGGAGAGCTTCTGCACTTCACCTGTCCTAGGTAAGTCCACTGACTGTCATCCAACACACAAGCAGGTCAAAACCAGTGGAGCAGAGATGAAGAGCTCAGAACCTCACAGATCAAATGCCAACAAATGCGACAGATTTATGTGTACAGAGGATTGCAACACAAAGCATGAGAAGAAGGTGGGTGTCCCTAGAAGGGGAGCCATGAAATTCCGACCCTGGAGTGCCCAACCTCCTCTGGAGCCCTTCCTGAAGAGAGAGTCACCCATTGGTGCTTCAAAGACATCTCTGAATGAGGATTCAGATGCCAGGTTGCATGTCACTAGCCGGCTGCATAGTATGGAAGCACTCAATTCTCTTAACTTCTCAGTAGAGCCGCAGCCATTCCGTAGTCAAAGTTGTGCCAGTTTCATCCACAGGAACCAAGAAACCTCTGCTCCAGAACGGTCAACACCTTTGCCATGTGCTTCAGCACAGCTCACTCCACAGCCTTATGTCATGATACGCTTGGATCGCCTTCGTGCAGCTCGGAAGAATCCATCCACGCCTGCAGCTGTGACTAATCGATCACGAACTGCGCGTGTAACCTTCTCAGAGATCACAACCACCTATTCACCACTAGAGATACCAGATGATGCCTCACCAGATGGTGATAGCACAGAAGGGAGAAGCTGGTGGCACGATCCTGAAAGGGTACCACTATCAAAGCACCATTCACCAGCTAGGGTAGGTGCCTTGAAAGGAAGAAATGGTGGGGAGATGTGGAAGCAATACAGGAAGCTGCCAACAATGGACAGCGAAATATCAAAGGTACAGTATGGACAAGCATAGGAGAGGCTGGCTGCTTTAGAGAGGTGGCTGCCTTGCAGAGTGACCATCTGAGACAGGTCCACTGTATGTGGTTATGCTTAGTTTCTTGAGGTTCGTGTATGCAGCTAAGTCATGACTGTGTGCTTTAGGATGGTCGGCACTTCATAGCACTTTGTACAGTGAACACACACAAACTGTATACAGCAATAACCTATAGATAACACACTACCTTCTATTCAGATACTACATTTCCTAGTGTTATCATGTAATCACTGCACTTCTTGCATTCTTTCCCGTGCATTCCTTAGCTCCTGCACCAGATTTCCTTGCTGGGCAAGCGCAATAAAGACTGTAGCCACACGGCGCCCTACAGCCTCCTGCGGTTGAATGCTGCCAACCAGTTTACAGACATCATCCAAGTCATTACGTCTGCAAGAAAACAGTCGGTAAGCTCCGCCCACCTAGAGGGTGCCAATATGCGCGCAGACTTGCACTAGTAGCTAGCTATAACACATATTGCATTATTTATGTTGTCTTCCTGCGTATTATACTGCATATACCCCCCTGTTGCTGTGCAGTTGATCAGATACTCTGCCAATCCTGAGAGTGGAGAGATATACCTCACGACCGTTGTCCAAGATGGGACGCTGGTTTAGACGGTGGAGAACATAGCTACACACACACACACACATCTTGCTATCGCTATTATGTGTATAATCAGCCCTATAGATGACAAATTAATCTATTTAGCTACTAGCATGGGTTTTAATACAATTGTACAGTCATAGTTACCAACACGTATGTAGCATAGTGTGTGATGTACACATTTGGGGTATTCATTTTGCAATAAGATTTTACCAGATATGTCGCAATCACAGCAAAATGGTGGTGAAAGTGGAAATCTCAGCGGATGTCTATCTTGTCTGTCTGCTACAAGCTCTTTCGACTGAGAAAGAGGAAGTGATGGGTCTTCTAATTGGAGAGGCGAGTTCGAGCCAGAGAAGGGGAGAAATAATTATCTCTT
>OZ025889.1:5409510-5424510 GCA_964019415.1 Ianthella basta | reverse complement strand
CATACCAGCTGTCCAAGTTCCTAGCCAGCATATTAGCTCCACTTGTCGGACGGACTAGCTCCTATGTGAGGAACTCGAAGTCCTTTGTTGATTTCATCACGACACAGACCCTGGCAGAGGATGAGATCCTACTATCCTTTGATGTGGTATCCCTCTTCACCTGTGTCCCAACGGGGCTGGCTGTCCAGATAGCCCGCTGCCGACTGGAGAATGATCCCTCCCTCCAGGACAGGACTGACCTCAACATTGATGACATCGTGGATCTCCTGACCATGTGCCTTGACGCAACCTACCTGTCCTTCAGAGGGAAGGTGTACCGGCAAGTACATGGTACCGCAATGGGGTCGCCGGTGTCTGTAGTTGTGGCCAACCTGGTAATGGAGGATGTTGAAGAGAGAGCCCTGACCACATTTCCCTCCCCTCCCCGCTTCTGGAAGCGTTACGTAGACGATACGTGCACAGCTCTCCCCAGGGACATGGTCGAGCCCTTCCATAAGCACCTGAACTGCATCGAGCCATGCATACAATTCACAGTGGAGGAGGAGTCTGGTGATAGGAGGCTACCCTTTCTGGATGTACAGCTTTGCAGGGATTGCGATGGCACTGTTACTACATCGGTGTATCGGAAGGCCACACACACCAACCAATACCTCTCCTTCACATCCCACCACCCGACGGCACACAAGGTAGCTGTGATAAGGACCCTCATGACCAGAGCCAACACTCTTTCATCCTCAGGCGTGGAGAGAGTGCAGGAAGAGAAACAGATTGTAGAAGCACTGCGAGAGAATGGCTATCCCCCCAGCTTCGTCCACAAACACTCGCACCCAAGGAGACCAAGACGGGAAATGGATGACCAGAAGCCCAGAACAACCCTGACCCTCCCTTACATTGCTGGTCTTTCGGAGGCAGTAAGACGGATTCTTGCACCGCTAGAAATCAAGGTGGCTTTCCGCCCACAAAGCACTCTTCGCAGCTTACTTGTGCACCCCAAGGATCCAGTACCAATGGACCAACGGAAGGGGGTTGTGTACAGCGTGCCTTGTGATGGATGCTCCAAGGTGTACATTGGGCAAACTGGCCGGAGCCTCAAACACCGGCTGGCAGAACACAGACGTGCCCTGAAGAATGGAGATGTGGCAGCATCGGCCCTCGCAGAACACACCCTCGCAACAGGTCATCTGGTGGATCTCACCAAGTCAGAAGTAATTGACTGTCACCCATATGCCACCACACGCTGCCTATTGGAGAGTTGGCATATACAACGGAACCCGGATGCACTGAATAGGGAGAAGGGAACCTTGCCTGAGGTGTACACTGCCCTCCTAGAGTAGATTACTATTGGATCTCTACTGTTACTGCCTAACAAAATTCATTGACTGTTAAAATTGCACTTTAACGTTATTCATGGTCACATCATCAACTGTCACCACATTTCATCACCTGTCACTAACATTTATATATAAACTATAGGAGTGCTGTATTTTGTCATTCACTGATGAAGGTGGCTGAAAGCTGCCGAAACGTCTGGATAACTTGTGAAATTTTGGCTAGTGCGAACGAACTTGGATGACTAGCTATCCTATGATATGGTGCTCTGATGTGGCTCAGTTCTGGAATTACACTGTGTTTATTCCTTCCTTTTGGCAGCAATGCCCGCAAGCTACTTTAACAAGCAGCATCGATTTCATCCACACAGTCCCTGACGGTTACACTATCCCAGAGTTCCTCAATATGTCATTCCCTTGCTGTGAACATTGTCAGACTACATGTACACCACCAACTCCCTCTACTTCAAAATTGTTTCTAGAGCTTTCTCCTACTTACAGCTCAACTGATAATCCCAATGCCACTGACTTGGGAAACATTTACTCATTCGAACTGCCTGATGTCTATGCAGGTGCATATGCACAGATGGCAATGGATCCTCCGTGTACATCAGATGGCAACTGTTGCTGTTGTCTGCGATTGGACTACTATCTGACGTGGTCACAGCTCAGAGTTTTTGGATATAACTCTAGATGGAATGGCAACTATATTGCTGACTGGATCAGTAACTATTTCACTGATCCAAAACGGATTTGTCATGGCAAGTGGGACGATGAAACCTGTTCTTACACAAAGCTTAGTAGTTCCTGTACAACTGCCAGTGGACATGCAAAGTTTGACAATGCTAACTTTGATGTGCGTCATGCCCTGGATAGGGCAGCTAATGCCGGCTTTGATCTCATCTCGCACAATCTGGTAATGGAATTCTCGGTCACAGTGGTTGTGGCTTTGAATCAGTACTGCTACAAGTTAAAGGATGCAGCTACAAACTGTCATTATACCACACCGCTGAAAGATTGTGTTTATGGCACTCCTCAAGTGGTGAGCACCCTGGGGGCCGGACAAGTATCTTACCGTCAGCCATTCTTAGTTGTGCATGGAAGCAATCCTAGACCATTGCCAGGACAAGCAATTGTCTGTCACAGAGAGATTGATCAAGGAGATGATATGAGATGTCTGGAGAGACTGGCGGAAAATGCAAGTGGTGTTTGCACTATTGCCGACTTCAGTCTGAATGACAGTCTTAGTTGCCTCAGGTGTACACGGGCAGCAACCATGCAATATCTAGACCCCAACTACTTTACTTCTGACAGGTGTAAATCGGGTGTAATGTCATGTAATTGTAATCATTGAATTTGGCTACCTACAGTATGTCCAATAGTCAAACAGACAGACAGATGAACAGACAGGCGGATCGATGGATGGAGAGACCAACTAACATACACACCACACACTGCATGTACATAACAGGGTATGCACCCAAATGGAAGCAATATTAATGTGTACACACACACACACACCACACACACACACACACACACACACACACGCGCGCGCGCGCACACACACACAATCACTTCAAAGTATAAATGTATTACAGAAAGTAAAAGAAGTATCTGCAGTGTGATATGGATGTAGACACACAGGAGTACACATCATTGGGCTGGTTGTTTATATTCTACTGGAAGTATTCAGACAATGTTCTATTTCAGATCTGAGTGTGGGATGAGGGTCTGGAATGAGACGGTGTGGATGTGACATAGTCTAGCGTGCTAGACTAGGATGTGACAGTACATGTGGTACGTGTGATCATGATGAGAGTGATGTTGAAGGCATGTGTGCCTATAGGTATAAGCGACTCTGTCTTCATCTGCTATACATATTCCAGTAGAGCTAGACACAAAGCATTTGCCGCATTCTGGAGGTGGTACATGGGCCAGTGCATGCAGCCTTGTTCAAGAAGCAGCATGGACAAGAACGAGAGATTATTGAAACAGAGGCAACAATTCAAAGAACCAGGGAAGCTATATAGCTGGGATGGAGGTCTATAGGGCGACATCTGTTCAAGGGTCATCAAACATCCCCCATGTTTGTTTATTTGAGGGTGACTAAGGCTATGTATTCATGCAGACAGCTGACATTGCAGAAGGGATTATTCTTTTGGAAAAACCCCACATAGCTAAACCGCTGAATCAGTGAAATCGAAAACCGCGTAGAATATCCCCGGTCCGATTTCTTGAATGTAACGAAGAATTCGGGTGAACAGGAGAAAGCGAAAGATGCGGGAAGCGTGTGTCTTGCTCAAAGTGATCGTCTTGTCGCTTTTCGCCACCTACACGGCAGTGAAAGGTGATGCAGGAGGCCATGTTTGCTCTTGGTTAGATGGCGGAGCGTTAGGCACTCTAACTGGCAAGGGACTGCCCACGCTCGTGTGCCACGAAGAGGAAAGTGCTCACTGCTGTCCATATATAAAAGAGCAGCCACCGAAATGCAAGGATTGGGACGTGAGTGTATTAATGCTAATACGTAGCAGCTACCGGAACAGACCGGTATATAATTGTGTTACAGATGTTGGTTGTCCACACCGGGCACCGGTACCGTACGAAATCATGGTATTATATACATAAACATAAGCAGTATTGCTGTATAAAATCTCTAACTCGCAATCTATGTCAACACTAGATTTTGCGATTATACTGTAAGTATGTGTATGAATCCGTATAATACCGTGCGAGCGTTTTCCGGATACCGGTGCACGGTGTGGACAAGCGATTCAAAAAGGTCTGTAACGCTAGCTAGTACGGTGGCGGTGCAGGCGACTAATTAGTCAGCACACATAGTGTCAAGTGCTCTGGTGTTATTGTATACGCCTTTTCGTCTCTGTTTGCAGCTATGCCCACAAGCAAGTTTAACAAATGTAGGCAACATCACGTTTATAGACGAGGTTCCTGAAGACGTGCCTGCTTTGCAGTACCTCAAGGAGCAATGTCCCTGTACACCACAACCTCCCTCCTCCTCGAAACTGTTCCTAGTGCTCCATCCACGTTACTCCTGGTCTAATAGTATCATCTGTATTGAAGTGGGTGAGAGGTGCTCGGTCAGACTGCCTAATGTATATGCTGGTGCCCAAGTACATATCACAATGAATCGTCCATACCCACCAGATACCTACTGTTGCTGTTGTCTGCGATTGGATTACTACTTGACATGGTCACAGTTGAGAGTTTTTGGATATAACTCACAAAAACAGGGTCATTACATAGCTGATTGGATCATGCATATGAACAATAGTCAAAATAGCTCTTTCTTGGAAACGATTGGTCATGGGGTGTGGCCGCCCAATACATACTGTCCTTCTGCAGTGATTCGTGATACCAGCACAATTGCCAGTGGAAACGCAATGTTCGACAATGCTGACTTTGATGTAGATCATGCCTTGGACATGGCCATTGCTGCTAATTTCACAAGGCAACAGTATATATACATGACATTCTCTGTCACAGTGGTTGTAGCCTTGAACCAGTACTGCTACAAGATAAAGAATGCAACTACAAGTTGTCAATATTCCGGAGAAGAGTTAAGAGATTGCATTTATAGTAGCCCCCAAGTGGTGAACACCCTGGCCGCTGGAGAAGCATCTTACATTCAACCATTCTATTTTCCGGCTGGAAGCAGTCCTTTTGCAGGAGCAGGGGTTCTCAAGACTCGGGAGATTGAACGTAAAGAGGACATTGAATGTCTGGAAGAGTTTGCAGGAAATGAAAGCAAGTTGTTTCATCCAGTCGACAACTTCAATCTGAACCTGCACAATGTCGGAGCCCCTATGTATAATGAAACAAGTACTTGGCAGCCTTTAGAAGCAAACTACTTTACTAGTGAGAAATGCAATCACGCGCATGTGTGATTGGACTAATTATTGGGTGGTTAGGCGGCAGGCCCGGCTGTATAAAATTATGTAGGGTGTTGTACTGTAGTTTTATTGTGGTCTAGCAATGAATATAATTTATTTGTGTTTGGCTGCCATGGAAACGGGAATTTCCGAATACAAAAAATAGAGCGGTATGGAGAAGAAACGGTGAGTTTACGCTCATGAGACTCGATTTCTGCACTCTTTGGACTAATAGTAAGGCCCGTACGGAGGGTAAAGACCTAACACTCTATCATTATGGCGATGCCTCCTCGCAGAGTTCCCTTAAGGTCAGACTCGAAGGCCCTTCAGGAGCAGGGCCTCAGGATGGAAGAGCGACTGAAAGAACTGAAGGCAATTATGGCCAAGGAGAAGGCGAAACGAGAGTGAGTGTTATCGGTTGGATGGTATGTGCAGATTGGGTACTAGACGAGAACAGAGGTACACAGCTATAACAAGGCCTACAGTGGCACTTTTAATTCGCTTCCGCCTCTGGTACAATTCACCTTCCTTAGAGTGAAACCCCATTCTTTGACAGGGAGCTTGCACTCTACTGTTTCTGCACCTACACACACGCATACATACGTAGACACACCAGAAGCTAGCACACAGGCCCATACATCATGCTCCCCACATGTATCTAGTCATAACATTTGCTGCACATTTTAAAAGTGCCTTTGATTGTGTATCAATTGGTACAATGCGTACAGTCACTGTAGCAAGTGCATATGACCTCTGCTGCTTGGAGTTGGTCCTGCATTCTCTTCATGGCATCTAGACCTGTTTCCTCCTCCTCTTGTGCTGCAGAAGGTCCAATGGAATGTTCTGGAAATCTGGTCAGAAGGGTGCTCTTCACCATCACAAGGAGGCTCCTTCCCCTCAGAAGTCATCTGCTGCATCTTCCACGAAGGTACGTGCATACTACATCCATCCACACAAAGGATATCCCACAGCTACAAACTACGTGTTGACAGTGATCTTGTGATGAGTGGTCTATGCTCACTTGGTCACCTGTGGGAATTTATTCCTGCATAAATAGGAATTCAGACAGAAGTCTAGCAATTATATACAGTTTGTAATTTTACATAATGTAGTATGCAATGGTACAGCTACCAGGTTGCAATTTTTTGAAATAAGTTACAAAATTTTATTTCTGCCATTTTGAGTAATATTTGTCCCTTGTATATAAAGGATACGGTATGCATGCAGGGTACTCTGTACATGTATTCTGTCAGAAACAGTAGATGAAAATGATGAAGGGAAAGATCAGTGCATTCAGTTGGGGTGCTAATTTGCAGTGTCTCTTGGTTGCAGAGACCAGCCAGGATACGGGTTTTGACTGAGAGCAACATTAAGAAAGACATTGAGCAGTATCGTGTGGAGCGGGCAGCGCTGTTGAAGGAGAAGGAGACCTCGGTGGAGGAGGAGGGGGCTGCTGCTGGAGAGGGCAAGAAGGAAAGAGGGAACACTCAGCATCTCCCCCCTCCTTGTGGACAGTGTGAAGACAAGAGAGCGTCTCTGGTGAGCCTGTCCCCCCGTGTGTAGTGGGGTGGCCTACTGTACATAGTGTGTCATTGGAAAGTTGATTGCCTGAATGTCTCTTCCTACCCTGAGCACATTTGACAAGCCCTAGCATCTCGATTCAGGAGGTGTCCTTGTTTCATTGGTAGTTTTATGTCCATCTCCCTATGTTGCCGGGACACAGTGTTCTCTCTAGGCTGTTTTGATGGATACAGAAACATTCATGCTCCCAAAGAACCCTCCTTAAGGCTATAAACATTCCTGTCCCCCACCTGTCCCCTTAACCTGTCCCCCGTCCCCCACTGCCCCACCCACCTGTCCCCCTCATCCCACCCACCTGTCCCCCCTCCTGTCCCCCCTCCTGTCCCCCCACCTGTCCCCCTCATCCCACCCACCTGTCTCCCATCTGTCCCCCCTCCTGTCCCCCCACCTGTCCCCCCTCCTGTCCCCCCCACCTGTCCCCCCTCCTGTCCCCCCTAGCATCTCGATTCAGGAGGTGTCCTTGTTTCATTGGTAGTTTTATGTCCATCTCCCTATGTTGCCGGGACACAGTGTTCTCTCTAGGCTGTTTTGATGGATACAGAAACATTCATTCTCCCAAAGAACCCTTCTTGAGGCTATAAACATTCCTGTCACCCCCACCTGTTCCCCCACCTGTCCCCCTCACCTGTCCCCTTAACCTGTCCCCCACCTGTCCCACCCACCTGTCCCCCTCACCTGTCTCCTCCACCTGTCTCCCCCACCTGTCCCCCGTCCCCCTTGTCCCACCCACCTGTCCCCCCTCCTGTCCCCCACCTGTCCCCCCACCTGTCCCCCCTCCTGTCCCCCTCCTGTCCCCCCTCCTGTCCCCCCCACCCATCCCCCCTCCTGTCCCCCCCACCCGTCCCCCCTCCTGTCCCCCCTTCCTGTTCCCCCACCTGTTCCCCCACCTGTTCCCCCACCTGTCCTCCCACCTGTCCCCCCATCTGTCCCCCTTCCTGTCCCCCCACCTGTCCCCCCTCCTGTCCTCCCACCTGTCCCCCCATCTGCCCCCCTTCCTGTCCCCCCTCCTGTCCCTCCCACCTGTCCCACCCATCTGATCCCCTGTCTCCCTTGTCTCACCCACCTGTCCCACCCTCCTGTCCCACCCTCCTGTCCCACCCTCCTGTCCCCTCACCTGCTCCCCTCACCTGTCCCCTTCACCTGCCCCCCCACCTGCCCACCTAAGTTCACTTGTTTCTGTCTTTTTTATGCCATTCCTACATCCTTACTTTTTCTGTAGAACATTTTTATTATTCCTATGCTGTACTGTAGTAGCTGGTTAATGTAGGACACAAATAACCAAATGGCCCCTCCCCCTCCACTCCCCTCCCCTCCCCTCCCCTCCCCTCCCCCTTCCCTCCCGACCCCGTCACGGTGCAGTTTTGTGTGGAGTGTGAGGAGAAGTACTGTGAATCCTGCTACATTGAGTTTCATCGTCGTGGAGCTCTAACAAGGCATCATGCCCAGCCTCTTGGCAGCGATCAGAGCAGCACTATTGAGGAGGTCGGCATGGCAACCAGCAGACCCACTCGTGCTGTAAGAGAGGAGCGGAGAGGGGGAGACGAACATGGTGCTTCTGGCACAAGAGATAGTGGGTCTCTGCTGGAGGGCTCATTTAATGAAGATGCAAGTACTGCTTCCTTTCAAGAAGCCCTAATGGCATGGAGGACTGGCGGGGCTGACAAGCAAGCGGAGGGAGAGGGGAAGCAAGTGCAAGAGAAAGGTAACACATTCTTCTCCTACTCTGGCGTGTAAACCAGTAATGCCTGCTTGCTGTGGTTGCCATAATGGCAATAACAATGTTGGCAGTGTTGTAATACAGGGTTTTACTAGCATAGCCTGTAACCATAGTCACCCTTACCCACTGACCCTCCTAGGTCCACCTCCTGCCCTGGCAGCAACTGCTACCCAAAGTGACACTCCCCCATCCTCCTCCCATTCTCCTGTGGGTGTGGCAGATTACACCACGGCCCCCTCCCTCTCATACCTTGATAGGATACTCATTCGCAAACACAGGACGGACCCCTTCTTTCTGGCAAGGCAGAGTAGCGGTGCTCATCCCAAGGAGAAAGTTCCAACGCAGGACCCCAGCAGCAACAGCACAGCAGAGAGCCTTCTAGAGGGTGAGACCACCCACCAACCCTCTCAGTACAACTTGTTCTACTCAGATAACAATTGGGTTCGTGGTAATGCATCGGAATGGGGCAAGGAAGAAGAGCTGCCAGTGGTGGTACGCTGCAAGTCACGTGTAGAGATCGAGGAACTTGTCAGCTCAGTTGGTGTCAGTGAGGCAGAAGTGACCCAGCAGAGCCAGCCTACCACTGCTGCGCACACGGATGGCTTGACAGTGAGGGCCAAAGATGGTGCAAAGGCCACAACAAGGAACACAAAATCAGCTGGTGCAGCTCCTCGGCAGGCTGGAGGCAGCAAGGGAGGAAGTTCGAGGAAACAGAGTAAGAACAGCAAGGCGAGAAATGCTTCCAGCACTGTATCATCGCAGGAGATTGCCCCTGAGAGTGGTGTTAACTGTTTGGTGCGTGAGTCCGTGAGGCAGGCATGGGATGAATGCAGAAGGACTCAATCCAGAGCCGAATTGGGGACCTTCTTTCTTGCTGGAATGTCTGAGTGCAAGGAGGGCGGAGCCAATGACCATTACCATGACGACCATCAGTCGTTGCTGGAAGAGAACTCAAAGTCAAGTGGTCCTGTATTGCTGTCTGCATTGTGGGACCCTTCAACCAGCTCTGAAGTAGACAGGGAGGATGGTGTTGTCATGCTACCCTCTGACGGTGAAGAGGAGGAGGAGGAGAGTGGGGAGTATCTTCGGCCAGAGAGTGTTCTAATGATGGCCCATCAACTAGATGAGCGGAATAACAGACAAGAGGATAGCGTTGCAGATGCCGAGACGTTGCAGAGCTTAGCATGGGAGTTGGAATCAAATGCCACTGAAGCACGGTGTGACACTGCCCTGTCGGTGAGAGCAGAAAGCCGGGAAGAACTGGATTTCAGTGACGAACCTTTGCATCATTTGGAGGATAGCTTGTGTGCAGAGGGCAACGGGCTGACTGCACTGAGCCTGTTCAACCAGCAGAGCATGAGTCAGGTGCTCGGTGAGATGGACAATGAGATGGGGGATAGCCTTGACTGAATAGCCAATTGCATTCATCTTTTGTAATAGGCACCCGAGCATATTAGTCACAATCAGTTGTTGTTGTGTGTGATCCTACTTAAGTATGTACTTTCACTTCATGTTGGATATTATGATAATGTTCATTGCAAATTTCCAGTGATCAAGGGTTTGATGCTTGCATTAGCTATAGGAGGGGGAGATATTTAGAATGCCAAGTGGACACATTAAATGCTGTGGCTGAATTAGGGTCAAGTTCTTTTTTTGATCAGCATTCCTTCCGATAAGAGTCTTGGAGTGTCAAACTAGCTCTTAACTATTTGACACTGCAGCTGGACCTATGCCCTATGAGTGCATTGTATCAAGCATCTTACTATAATGCACTGAATCTCCGATTTTTATGTTTGTTACCTCATAAAATCGGCGCCTTGCAGAGAATTGGCTTGAGACGCTTCGTGCCAGTTAAGGGACTCAGGGGCCAGGCTCTTAGAGGGGTGCCATTCACCTAGCTAATGTAATTTGTTAGAATACAGATAAGTCCAGCATGGTATTAGTTCAATTAACCCCAAAATTACAAATGGGCTGGATTACAAATGACGTACAGGTGGATGTAGACTCCCAGCGAACAGTATTGTGTATCCACATATACATATATGTTGGTGTATAAATGTGTTTCATCAACTTAATTAATTTCACAAACTGTACTGTCACAAGATGTGTTGCTGCACATGCACACAAGGAAGCTGACACTGCACTCCATTTGCTCTTCTATTACACACAGTGATATCACCATGCAATGCAACATTGCCAAATTGGGAAAACCAAAGGAAATAGTCATGCACTATCAGAATGCTAACAAAACTGAAAAAACTACAAAGACTGCGCAATAATGGAGAAGTCAGACATTGTACACGCGGCTACTTCTTCTTGGTCTGCTGTCCTTGCAAGGCCGAGTCCAACTTGGCCTGGATGTTCTCAAATCTGTCCTGCCCAGTGTAATCGGGCTGTCCCCTCATCCACGCTGCCTGGCGTAGCTCATCTGCAGATGTAACAGAGACAATAGTTATTCCTTCTTGCTTCTTTTCGTCAGCAACGAGCAACTTTGCTTCCCCTCCCGGCTGTGGTTGAGTCCCAGCGCTTGTTGCATGGGGAGCAGGGGTAGGAGGTAGTGTATGCGGAGCGGGCACCTGTGACCCTGATTGTGCAACCTGTGGCCCTGATTGTGCAACCTGTGGCCCCGATGTAGTAAGAGTGGTCGGTTTGCCGTGCTGTGTAGTGTGCGTGCCCCAGCTGTGGGACAGATGCAGCACAGATGGGTGTGTACCTTGGACACCAGTATGGACCCCACCCCCTCCATCTCCGGACGATGCAGTACGTTCCTACAGAAAATCAATGCACACAGACACTCAAGGGACTCATTGGCCGTCTTGTGCATGACAACACACAATGTTAATTAAGAAGGTCTATGTACCATGGTGACACGAATGAAAGACAACGTTTGAAACTACACATGGTAAGGAAAGAAGGGGGGAAGGAAAAAAGGGAGGTCTGGACGTTGCCGGTGCTGGTCCGGTTCACTGCCATTTTTCCCTTACCCTCTTCTTTTCCTTACCATGTGTAGTTTCAACGTTGGCTTAACACACAAAGTCACTACTACAGTGACAAGATGACTTCAACAATATTAATATGCAGTCACACACATCTCTCTCACACAGACACAGTCTCACACACACGCGCACGCATGCGCATACACACACACACGCGCACACACATACACACGCGCACACGTACACACACTCACCAAGGCCTTGATGTAGAGGTCCCACCACTGTTGCAAGTAGTTTAAAACTGAAGCCTGCGAAGAGTAAGTCCCTGGTTTGAGAAACACCTGCCCCGTTGATGTCAACTGGTGATGCCATGGCTTAACAGAGCCAATGAAGTGGATTATTCGAATCTCTGAGGCAAACCTGGAGGGGGACAAGAGGAGACACAAGCACAGAAGTGGATACATCGCAAGTGATTGCGCAGCATTGGGACCAAATCAAAGGGTAAGACGTTTCAACTACACACGTCTTCTTCACCAGGTATAACAGTGCGCCACCCTCCTTGTTTCTGGGCTTTTTCTGCCAGTCTACAGGTAAGTGTGTGCTTCTAGGCAACACTGCACCATTCCTACATCTTTGCTGTTTCCCTGGAAATCCTGTTACACCAGATTTACACAATCTTGCAACAGGTTCCCAAACTGTGGGTAGTCGTTACCTAAGTTACGAACCAAACTGTACACAACTATGATGTCACACAGTCCATATCCTAGGTAACAAATGCCCAAGGATTTTGAACCTGTTGCAAGATTGCATAAATCCACTGTACACATATAAACATATCCCCACATAGTTACTGTGACTAACAAAAGGTTTTCTATTCTACTCCACATATCAGCCACCATCACAAGAAGAGACTCAAAGGTCTGGTGTGTGTGTGTGTGGGGGTGTGTGTGTGGGGGTGGGTGGGTGTGACAGCGGGTGGGAGGAAGTTGTATAATCAGGAAACGAAAGGTCAAAGGTTGCAATCACTTTACACTCTATGAGGGCATTTTGATGCATTCCACACTCAACTGCCTCACAAAGAACCATCACTACATAGACATGAAGCCTGCAGTGGTAGACTCATCATACCATTCCTGGCCATGTAAAGAGTTGCACGCCCCACTACACATTAACCACGTGGTTTATTTATGTCACTTGCAAGACAATACACAATTTATATAGACACTAAGCACAGTTTACAACACACCACAATATACATGTACATCTATTACACCTGTATGTTTTGTACATGCAATAAAACATCCACCGGGTCTCTTCCCCACCTTTGCCGCACAGGGTTTCGGGCCCACATTTAATGTGCAATATATACTATATATACGAATACCATAAGGCGAGTGCATTAACACACATACTGTTTGAAAGCTGGTGCATAGCCATAGGCCACATTGGGAGTGACATTGAAGACAAATGGGAGATGGTACTTGATGTCCTTTGTGGGCCAGTCACTCCAAAAGAGGTTGAGGAGGCCCTGGTCCCCACCTATCAGGGGCGTGACCAAGGAGTAAGGAGAAGGGAAGGGGGAGGGAGGAGGGGAAAAAGAAAGGAGAGGGGAGGAAGAGGGAGGGGTGAGGGGAGGGTAGATGGAGGAGAGAGGGGAGGGGAGGGGAAGGAAGAGGGAGGAGAGAGGGGAGGGAAGAGGGAGGGGACAGGGGAGGAGAGAGGGGAGGGAAGAGGGAGGGGAAAGGGGAGGAGAGAGGAGAGGAGAGAGGAGAGGAGAGAGGAGAGAGGAGAGGAGAGAGGAGAGAGGAGAGGAGAGAGAGGAGAGAGGAGAGAGAGAGGGAGCAGGAAAGGCACATGGCAGTGATCAGACACACAAGAATGAGATAACAAAGTGAAGAGCAATCAGAGATTGAAAATGAGTGCCACAAGGACACATGATGCTACACAAGTCCTACTCAATTTTCATCTATTCCCCATAACATACCCAGTGACCTGGTAACACACACACACACGCCACTGTCTCACCATCAAAGCTGCCTGCCTTTTCTGCAAACGCAATGAGACTATCATATGTCTCCATGGAGGGACAGAACACAAACACGCCCGAGTTGAAACAATCAGGCCAACCCACATCTGGGGCAGCAGAGAACTCTTCACGCTGGAACAGCTCATCAACGTTGGACAGCACAAGGGTGTCAGCGTCCAGGAACACACACTTTTTGTACTGCGTCAGTCTCCAAGCCTGCAGCTTTGTGAAGGTGATGCCTAGGTCTGGGCGCTGAAGGAGGAGAAGGTTCTCTCTCTCCCCGCTGTGCAAGGGGTTCACGACTTTCAGCTCGTCCCAGACTGCGGCCAGCTGAGCACTATATGGAGAAGGCAAGGATGGATGTGAAGAAAATGCAGCACTAAAGCAACATCACATGCATAAGGTGGTAAGAATCAGTGACAGAAGTATAAATTACTGAAAACACTTCCCACAGATGAGTCACTTAGAGAATTACCTGCTGTTAATAGATTACGGTTTAGCGGTATTAAATTTAAGGGAATATTCGAGTGTCTTACCCAACTGGTGCAGATACTTGGTCAGTAATCATCAGGACAAGCCGCCTGGTGGTCTGCGTCTCGCGCAAACTCTGCCCCAGCGCCAGGGCGCCTTTGGCATACTCGTCATTGGTAGCAAGCGACACAAAGGCCTCTGCAAACGAAAGGCGGGGAGAAGAAACATTTGCAAGAGTTAAATATCATTAACTTCCACACTAGAAAAGAAGGGCTGAAAAATAGTTACTCAGTGCAGCCAACGAAACCTTTCTTCTCTCGACTCACCGTCCATGCTCCAGCAGATTTCTTAGAAAGGTCGACCGGTCGTGACGTCATTGCTAATCACATGGCTTCGGGAATGTCCCAGTAATATTATTCATAGCCTTGTTGCCAATGGCGACCGTACACATTGCCGAGGTAACGAGAAATCTCCCTGAAGGCAGAAGCGGATAGAAATGGATCTACCAGCAGAACTTAGGGGGATGGGACTCCCCGTTGCAAACGAGGAAAACAAGAAACTTGAAGCTGAGGTGCGTGCAATTGTTTGCACAGCCATCGCGATAGCTCGGCTCCTTTTTCTTGCCAGTCATTTCTCGCAACCATTTTCAATGATTCACTTCATGTACAAGAATGCTCGATACCAATATGTTGGTCGTATTGTTTCTGATAGGTTAACAGGAAGGAAGTTGAGATAAATGCCCTGCAGAGTCAAATAGAGGACCACGGTGAGCGGATCCAGGCCCTGCGAGAACACAGGAAGAATGTGATGCAAGAGCTGAACCAGACGCAGGGCCTATATGAGGCTAGACGAAGGGACCACCAAACAGAAGACCACATGAAGCAGATTGGTATGCAGTGCTCTCTCCAACACAGCACCACACAACCTGAAGCATGCAAGCATGCCGTTGAGTAGGAAGGTTCGGCAGGAAAGAATTTGAGGCATACAGAATGAATGGTGCACAGTCATACGTTCCTTAATGTGTTTGTGTATGTTTTGAATACACTCTGCT
>OZ025889.1:5399510-5404510 GCA_964019415.1 Ianthella basta | reverse complement strand
GAATTGGAGCATTTGGAGGGCCAGATGAGGACACTGATGGACAAGTTTAAGCACCAGAGGAGGGAACTGAAGCAGACTAAGGATGACACCAAGGTTTGCAGTGGGGGTGGGGGGGAGTGGAGTGTAGGTAATGGAAGAAAGGGTTGTACCTAGGCCTGTACTTGCTGCCAGTTGGTCTGGAGTACAACAAAAGGATGTAAGTAGATTAAGTTTACCTTCAATCATGTATTGATCTCAAAGTCACTGTGAGGCCTTCTGTGGTACGTACGCCGTCTGTTGTGTGGTGATCCATTCCTCATGCACTGTTCTGCTGCTGAGAGGGTGTTGTACTGAATGTATGCTTTTCTGTTTCTGCTGCAGTCAATGACAGAGACCTTGACTGCATTGGACTCACGCAAAGATCTGTTTGCAACTTTAGTTGGGGAGAGGAAGGTGTGTGCACAGCTGTATGTGTGTGTATGTACGTATGTATGTATGTATGTATGTATCATGTGCATATGTACTGTAATGTGCAATTTCCTCCACTGCAGAAAACTGTGTCCGACCTTCAAAAGGAGATTAGTGAACAGCGGCAGAAGCAGGATCGTGTGATGAGGCAAACAAACAAACTGCAGAAAGAGATCCGGGCCAAGAAAGGAGCACTTGAAGCCACTGCTGAAGAGGTAAGTAGACTGTAGTACAAACATATTATACATATACAGTACCTGTGTATGTGTATTAAGTTGATCTTGTTTTCTCCTTGCCTGCCTTGCTGACCCTCCTTCCTACGTGTAGCATGACATTTCACTCCGTGAGATGCGAGACTTGAATCTTGCTGTTGCTCAACAACTTGCTCAAGTCACCGTCCAGCACAGTGACCTCACAGAGACAATGAAACAGATGTTTGCAGAGGTACATACTTAGCTACAGGTCTCTATGCACCTGCAGTTGTAACGAGTGCTGATTGAAGGTTATCATTTCATGCTGTGTTTCCTTTGTGTCTGTTTCCATAGGCCAACCTCCCGCCCCCTACCACGCCCACCAGCAGCCGTCTTGGGTCCCGTCCCGCCTCCTCCCAGAGTAGCTCTCGATCTGCTCTCTCTCACAGGTAAGCACACTGACAGGTGACACCCACACCTACAGGTTCGCCATTCTGCACATTGAAATGGGGACACAGTATTTCACTATAAACTGACTGTGGACTTTCAGTAAATGTCTCGTCTGTTTTATATACAAACAGGAGTAGTATATCTACACGAGGTGGACCCACTCCCATTCAGCCAAAAGCAGTTGAAATCGGAATGGGATCAGCAGGGTCAACCCCAAGAGGTGTGTGCGTCTGACAATTACTGCCCACTACACTGACACTACATTAGCTACTATGTACTGTATGTACATGCATACGTATGTCAGTGTGAATCAGCTGGTACATACGTACACTGTAGTTTCCTGTGTTTGACTGTTGACAATTGTGGAATCTTCTGAGGACTGTATTGGTCACTTGTTCTCACCTCCTCCGCTCTTCTTTCTTCTCCAGATTCCCTCTCCTCCCGTGGCAGTGCTAGTTCTGTCGGCAGCAAGAAACCCATCTCCTCCAGAGCCAGCTCCAAGGCGTCATCAAGGCAGTCCTCGCGGGCACCTTCCATTGCGTCTTCCAGAACAGGAAGCAAGCAAACACTAGACCTCTCCATTGGTCCAGCATGAGCTGCAGACAGACATTCATCTCATCACCACCATACGTACATGCGTTAGACACACCACACAGCTACACATGACTTACTGTTATGTGTACTAGTGTAATTGTATGACTGTATGTTTTAAAATTACTGTATATGTGTATATGCACGTATCTTATTGCATGTGCACGTGTGAGTGCACCTTTATTGTTAGCATATCTGTTGTGTGCATTGGACGTGCCTGTACCCACTTTGAGTGCACAGGGGGTCAACATTGGTGCATTCTAGATCTTCCATTGTGAAAGGAATTCATCTGATAATGTAGTTTACATGGAATTGAAAAAATGCTTTTAAATTTGTGGAGTGTCCCTTACAGGAATCATGAGGCTATTACTACAGTTGTATCATTACATTGAATGGGGAATGTATTATACTCATGCCATGCAGAGACGGTCAATTTCCCTTGCGTTTTCTTCAATCCACGGCGCTGTGATACTTGCTGGCCCCCTTCGCCAAATGTTTATCATCAGAGATGGTGTGAGATTTTTCACAGTGTGGGTCCACCCCCTCGGCAAATAGAGGACTTCCCCTTCATTAAGAGTGAAGGACAGTGGGTGGGTCTTAGCATACAATGGAAATTCTGCAAGATCTGGCTGTGTTGCACTGTTTAGGGCCCGACTCCATTCCAGACCACCCTTGGCTGCCACAAAGTACAGATTATCATAGTCTGTTGGTGGGTGTATGGTCCATTGCTTCTGGCCTATAATTTGATACGCAAAGTTATCCTTGCTGTCAAAATGTCCCTGTGTGAAAGTACCTTCACTGCCAATCCTGCAGCGTGGGACAGTTGAACAGGAAGTTCAAAAACATACGGTGCTTGATTGTGATGCAACATTTGCACATTCCACTAGCTACCACATGCAGGTAAATACAGTGCATGCTCATATAGCCAGCAGATGGTAGCATTCCCATGCATGTGCATTGCATGGTGGTATATTTTCTATCATCAAGTAGCTCAGATACTGCATTTGCATGCAGTGGTCAAACTCCACTTGCACTGTGTTAGTGATGGTGGTGATATGTTTTGTAATTTTTGTACATGGTGGTGGCAGTGTGTGGTGGTATTTACAGCACAGAACACACGACCAACATACAGCATAGGATTGTGTGTGACCTACTCCAAACAGTACATGCATGTGCACTCATGCACTGAACAATGCCTGCCAAGAACAGCCAACTTATTACATTGCTTAAAATTAATGACCGCTAGAGGTGGAGCTTTACAGAATTTCTGTACACTATCTTTATGTACTTCACACTATAATGATGGAATACCACATGTGGGACTTCCATAATGTGCCATTTTGCACGTCTAGCTCCTCTGACCCTACACTCACCATCCAGTGGGCTCCAAGAAACACTTAGTCATGTTCTTTGCAGTGTAGAATGGTGGATATACAAAGTCTTTGGCAAGTGTTTCCTTTGGGAGATGCTGTTTGGTGATGTACAAGTCCTTCTCATGCTCCATAGGTGTTCTATCATGCGTGACTACATCAATGAAGTCAGCAAACTTGATTGACACACGGTTGATCTCCTACAGGTAAAGGAGCAAGTCTAGAAGTGTTAGGAGCCATTCAGTAAAAGGTGGATGTCAAACAAGATGGTCAAAAGTGATAAGTGGAGCTGTATTTTATTGCTGATGCCTCCAACTGTGACTCCAGTAGGTACATGGACCATGCACTACGACTTATGCTTACATACCTACCTACACATGTACATGTGTACACACACACCTGTCATTACAGAGGAGGCCATAACCTATGGTGGGATTGAAGTACGAATGGAACGCACCTGCTTTCCCTGCTTGTTGGCAGTGTCAAAGTACTCTCCCTGCCTCGTGTTGTGGAACACGAGATCGCCAAACCTCGCGCGCAGGTGCTTCCACGTCCACCGGCGCAGTCTCGTCCCCTCAAACATGTCTGTGAAGATAGCGGGCAGTCCGACGGATGCGATGTGTTGGATAAAGTTATCCGAAGAAGGTGTCTTCCTCCTAGGGACCTCCCTTAGCAGGGGGAGAAGCGAACTCAATGCTGATACGGTGAGGAACCCAGCTCTTGCAGCCTTAGGGTCGATCTCCTGGAGCAGGCTACTCGCTTCGCTTCCGAAATCGACGGGGTCCTTCCACGGAGAAAGGGTGACACGAGAGAAGGGGTTCGCGTCATCGTCCTCAGTGACTAAACGGAGCCCCCCTCGTAGGGCTAGAATGCAGAAGATCATGAAGATACAGCAGATCAGAGCTGCACTCGTGTGTTTTGGTCGCAATCGCAGCCGGGCCATCTTCTGGCTTGCGTTGGTACACGCCCTCTGCTGGGGATCCATTTCCGATTGCTTAAATGTGAATTCGGTTTCGAACACATCCCACACACCCTGGGTAGAGACTAGAGATGGATATTGGAGACGAAGTGCTAGACTATTCAGAGTCTGAAGAAGAGGGCACGGGGAAAGAGGAAGTTGCTCATGTGCGGCACGTTGATTCCAAAGACGAATCTACCCCTTTTGAAGGCATAGTTTCTCCCGTGCCCGTTGCTAGAGGCTATGCACCTCCGAATGCTAAAGAAGAAGACGTGGACAGTGATGAACAAGAGTTAGACTTTGAGGAAGAAATGGCGCAGGATGGAGAGGATCCAATGGTTGCATCGCAAAGTGCTAAAGACTACCCATTCCTGTCTAGTGATGACGAGGAGGATGCATCTGCCATTGCTCAAGAGGAATCACATAAATCCTCTCACATTGGTGAAGAAGATGGTAGTGTCCATCCTGAGGGGGAAGAGGAGGGTACTGAAGTTGAGGGAGAAGACGAGGTTACCCAAGTTGTAGGAGAAGATGAAGGTAGTGAGGTTGAGGGAGAAGAGGAGGGCAGTCAAGTTGAGGGGGAAAAGGAAGGTACTGAAGCTGAGCGAGAAGATGAGGGTACCCAAGTTGAAGCAGAAGACGAGGGTACTGAGGCTGAGGGGGGAGATGAGGGTGCCCAAGTTGAAGCAGAAGACGAGGGCACTGAGGCTGAGGGGGGAGATGAGGGTGCCCAAGTTGAAGCAGAAGACGAGGGCACTGAGGCTGAGGGGGGAGATGAGGGTGCCCAAGTTGAAGCAGAAGACGAGGGCACTGAAGCTGAGGAGGGAGATGAGGGTACCCAAGTTGAAGCAGAAGACGAGGGCACTGAAGCTGAGGAGGGAGATGAGGGTACCCAAGTTGAAGCAGAGGACGAGGGTACTGAGGCTGAGGAGGGAGATGAGGGTGCCCAAGTTGAAGGAGATTATGAGGGTGGCCAGGTTGAGAAAGAAACCG
>OZ025889.1:5369510-5394510 GCA_964019415.1 Ianthella basta | reverse complement strand
TGGGAGACCTATGTTAATGTACCCATAGCCACTCAACCTGAACAAGGATTGTAAGCATTGATGGGGTATTACAAACATGCACGCACGCACGCACGCACATACACACACACTCACATGCACACGCACACGCACGCACACATACACACACACACACACACACACACACACACACACACACACACACACACACACACACACACACACACACAGAGTTGCACACACCTTCGTTGGAGCTTGTGGCTCATTATCATAGAGTTACTACACAAATTAGACCAAGAAATGAATGATATATACACACAACAGGCACACTACACACCCCACTCCCCTCCCAACCACACTACACACCCTCCCCTCCCATCACACCTTCCTTGTGACAGAGTGGACTTCAGCCTAGTCTGTGTCATGGAGATAGCCGGGGAATTCCCCGCCGACAACAAGATGGGCATCTGCATAGAGACAATGCAATACCTCAGTACCCGACACCACCGCAGAGAGGCTTGAAGGCGCAGAGAGACAGCACAGGTACTCTGTCGGCAAGTCCCTTATCCCTACTAGCACACATGATGGTGCACAGTGGAAAGGCTGTCACGTCAGGGGACAGGCGTGTGCCATTCCTGTTTTGTGTAGGGCAGGCCGTGGCAGCTTGTCGCAGAACTAAAACACCCACCCCAGCCCAAGTTCTAATCGACCTCATTCTCTAAAGTGTGAGGCAGTGAGACGTGACTTTGTTATCTTAATAAATCTATAGTTATCTTATGCTGTCCCTGGGAAATGGTGAGATGGACAGATGCAGCACTCACACTGTCTACGTGCATGCTTAAGGCTACAAATTTTATTGGCAACTAATTTAGCATTTTCAACAAAAGTCCATGTTTGGCGGGCACTAATTCTAGCAATTTGCAAGTTTTTATGTTCAAACTTTTGCCTGTACAAAAACTTTTGTGGATGTCATAATCCTTAGTTTTAGTATGATGTCATTTTCACTTTATTATTATCCTTAAACTTGTTCAGACTTCATATATACTTCATATACCCTTAAATTTATTATGAGCAAACATTTAGCGTTTTTTTTGCATTTCTCGCTAAATTTGGTAACTATTAAAATTAGTAGTTTTCAATGCAGTATAGCAATTTGTACCACTATACAGCTTGCAACAACTTGATTGAGGCTACTACCAGTATACTAGGTATTGGAGTAAGAATTCATTGGTTCCACACATTGTCGTCCTACTAACAGTGTTCATAGAGCCGAGGACCCTCTGGTGTGTTCTGTGACATGCACAGGCTTACAGAAGGAGTGTTGATGACGCTGCAAACAAGCTCCTCTCTTCCCCTCATGTACGTGGTTAAGTGTCTGAAACCCTAGGCAAAAGGTAGGCGCAGGAACCCACTCACGTCCATCACTTGCTGAAGTAATCAAACACATTCACACAGGCGCGCACGTGCGCAGCATCTCCAATGCACTGCTACTTTAATATATTACCTTGACACAGCCAGTCCGTAGCAAATCTGCATGAAAATTGCTAAGTCTCTTCTTATCGTGAACTCCCTAGCAGCACAAAAGATAATCACTGGTAAAAACGCATAATGAGAGCATAACTGGAGCAATACGCAACTCACCCCACTACCGTCAGCCATTTTTAACTGTACATGCACATTTTATATTGCTAACCACGCCTAGAAAACATATTGTATTTAGTGCATTATAAATTTTTTGTATGATTGGCGGGAGACGAGAATGAACGCCGACGGGGAGGACCTTCTGGGCTACTTGCAGCGAAGCGCCCGTGAGGGGTGAGACGCACGGGAGCGCATTCATGTATTAATGCATGCATATCGCCCCACTTGTGATCCTATAGCAGCACACAACGTTAGCAGTAATTAGGTAGCCAATACATTGCAAGACTCACCGTCAGCACACGCAGTTCATATCCAAGGGGCGTCCTGTAGCTAAAAGCATGCCAGGCGCACCTTCTCCGATGCAATGAGCCTCCCCGTGTGCACACGCCTCAAGCACTGACTACACACACTGTATTTACTGTATGCAAATGCTGTCCTTTGCAACTATTTGCCTGCCTGCCTGCCCAGGACGCTGCTTGCTTCCTGTGACCGTGATGTGGTGGAGTTTATGCACCAGTTGGATGTGCTCATCACGGCCAAGCAGACACAGTGGGAGCGGAAAGAGGTTGCCTTGAGAGACCTTCTGCAGACCAGGGAGAGGGACCTCTCGGGGTTGCGCTTGGCCCTCCAGGAGAGGGAGAAGGAGGTGATGTCCCCCACCTGTACTACCAGCGTGTCCCCCACCTTCCCCCTTCACCCATACCCCCACTTGTCCCCCTGTCCCCCCTCCCCCCCCCCCCCCCGACCCAGTCTCCCCTCCTCTTGTCCCATCCATCTGTCCCCTAACCTGACCCCCTGTCCTCCCCTCCTATTCTCCCCCCACCTGTCCATAGGTCTCCACTCTGAAGGAGGCAGTGAGTGTGTCACAGCGTCAGAACATGGATGGACAAAGTGTGTATGCCAAGCAAGTGGACAAGTTGAAGTCAGAGGTGTGTTGCAATGAGTCAGAGGTGTGTTGCAATGAGTCAGAGGTGTGTTGCAATGAGTCAGAGGTGTGTTGCAACGAGCACAGTGGACACCTGAGTTAGCCAACCAGCTCAGGGTAGGCCAAGGGTGAACAGAGTATAGCTAACTGTAGCTGCAATGATTAAGCAGACACCTCAATCTCTCTCTCCCTCCTATAGCTCCAGAGGCTGTCCCATAACTATGAGAAGCTGTGTTCAAAGAAGCGTCAAACAGGTGGAGGGAGGGCTGGCTCAGCCTCTGGGGGTGCCCCATTGGAGGGATATGTTAAGTTAAGTGAGGCTACTCGTCTGAGGGACCAGCGGGACCTTTTGGAGCTCAGGTTGAGAGAAGTGGAGGGGGAGAAGGGAAGGGCAGACAGTCAAGTTCTGGCAAGTAGGAATGAGATTGTGGCATTGCAGGGCAGGTTAGTGAGAGTGGAGGGGAGGGGAGGGGGGAGGGAGGGGAGGGGAGGGGAGGGGGGGAGGGGGGAGGGGAGAGGAGGGCAGGCTTGTGTATGTGTGCGTGTGTGTGTTTGTAGGTGTTTGAGTCTTCAAGAGAAGCTGGACTCGTCTGAACACGAGGGAGAGCAGCTGAGGAGAGAGAAACAAATGGCTGCAGAGGAACATGCACAGACGACAAGGGAACTGGAGGAGAAGGTGAGGAAGGACAGTGCGTTTCTGGAAAGGGGCAAGAACATTGAGGCTGTGTGGTGTTTAAACACATGGGTGCCTACACACACACACACACACACACACACACACACACACACACACACACACACACACACACACACACACACACACACACACACACACACGCACACACACTCGCACACACACACACACACACACACACACACACACACACACACACACACACACACACACACACACACACACGCACGCACACGCACACTGTCCCTCAGTTGGACCAAACCCTTCATCTCCTTGACGGCCGCGAGAGTCTAGTGAGGAGTCTCAGAGAGGAGCAAGAGGAGGCCTCACGTCAGGTGGAGGCCAGTGATGTGGAGGTGAGGCAGCTGAATGAGAGAGTTTGCAGTCTACAAGAGAGTCTCCGACGGGCAGAGAGACAGCGGTGTGAGCTTAGGCAGCAACTAAAGCTAAAAGAGGAGAGCCTACAGGTAACAGCACAACACACACATGCACACACAGTGTCACTACACACATGCACACACAGTGTGTCACTGCAAAAAGGTTGTGGATACGTAGTTTGAATGTGTGCACAGCAGGGAGAGTCTGTGAGGCTCATTATTAATCGTGTTCATTGTGTGTGTGTACTTAGCCTGTGTCAGTGGGCACAGTAGTGTTGGCATGTCTCAGTGGTGTGCCCTTGAGTGGTTCCCCGGGCAGCATGCTCACTTGCATAGTCACTCTTCTATCTCATTTTGACTTGTGTGTGTGTGTGTGTGTGTGTGTGTGTGTGTGTGTGTGTGTGTGTGTGTGTGTGTGTGTGTGTGTGTGTGTGTGTGTTGTGTGTAGGCTCTCACTGCAGAGAACCAGAAACTCTCCTCTGCTCTGCGTGATCTGGAGCATAATCCTCACAGCAGTGAACAGTGCATCAGGTAGGGTCACACAAGCAACACACACACACACACACACACACACACACGCACGCACGCACGCACGCACGCACGCACGCACGCACGCACACACACACACACACACACACACACACACACACACACACACACACACACACCATGCTCCTACTGTTACACTCTGCATTGTTTCTATATTTCTCCTCATTTGGGTCAATGATCTGGTATGAAGGTCTGTCCACGGAAGGGAGGAGGAGGAGGAGAAGAAGAAGCCAATAGCAGAAATGCGCAAGGAGTGTAATAGACTGCGGAGGAAGTGAGTGAGCCGAGATATAAAGAGGCACAGCATTGATCTCTGGCCCCTGCGTCACCCTCCGCTCCTCCTCACTGCCCTTCACCTGCAGAGCTACTGTGTACAAGCATGAGTGTGCCGGCCTTCGCGCCCAGCTGGCTGCAGCACTGGTGCAGGGGGAGGTGGTGAAGGAGAGGAATGAGGTGGCTCCTCGCTTGGAGCAGACAGTGACAGAGCTGACGGCCAAACTGAGGTCTCTGGAGGAGAGCTGGAGGGAGGAGAGGGAGAGGCTGTTGGAGGAGAACAAGCATCTTGAGGCAGTGGGACAGCAGAGGTGGGACATGAGGCGTGGCACTTGAGAGGGGTTTGGGTGCGTGGCACTTGAGAGGGGTTTGGGGGCGTGGCACCTGAGAGGGGTTTGGGGGCGTGGCATAGAGCTCAGTGTTTCATGTCCTCTGGCTGTGTGTCATCAGGAGTGAAGACTTGCAAGTGGCACTTCAGCAGGTCCATCAACTTGAGAAGGAGCTGGATATTGTCAAGAAGGAGTTGGCTGGAAGCCAGAAGGAGTTACAGGTGCAGGTGTAATATGCTTCTGTCACGTGTGTGCATGTACACACACGCATACACACACACACACACACACACACACACACACACACACACACACACACACACACACACACACACACACACACACACACACACAATGTGCTAACATGTTTCTGTTCTCTCTCTCTGTGTGTGCATTTGTGTATGTATTTTATATATATACCTATCTATGTACATCAGGCTGCGTTGAAATATGGAGAAGGAATGGTCTCCCCTCAAGTGAGCGGCTCCCACTCTGTTCCCAGTGAAGTTGTAGGCACTTCTGAAAGGAGGAGGCAGAAGTGAGTGTCTGAAGCAAGCACGGTGACACATGTGCACGCACAAGTTGTTCCTGTCTTTCTTGCAGGAGAGGGGCTGTCCTCTCCACTGGAGGGAGCTCTCCTCAGCTCAGAGAGGACAGGCAGTCTACCAAGGAGAGAAAGGTGCGTTGGCAAACATCACACCGCTGTCCTCCTACCACCTATTGTGCAGCACACACCAGAGATGTGGCACTGGTAGTGACATAGATGGAAAACTGCAGCCATTTGTCCTTCACCTCAATTTTGTCATGCAATCAAATCATTCAGGGAATGCTGCAGCTTTGGTCAACGACCACATCCAAGTAGCTTATTGCACTTGAGTACATTCTGTAGTTATGGTAGTAAAGTCTTGAGCACGAACGCAGCAGTCGCTTCAATTGAGAACTGGACGTTTCAATTCGTGGATCTGCTTCAGCTGTTACAAAACTTAGCAAAGCGTGACTCTAATAATTGTAGCACTGTAGTTATCTTCTAAAACCTTACAAAGCTAATCCGATCTGGGTTAGCCCTGTGTATGGCTGCAGATTGTGTGTGTGGACACTGGACAGGGCGTGATGCCCATTTGCGTGTATGGGATGAGGTAGGAGTGGTTGCGGCGACACCATGAGGACAGGGTGACTGCTGCAGGCAGGCAAGCAGGGTTGAAGGTGCAACTAGCCAATGACACCTCACTCCTGGACATACCCACTCTTGAGGCTTATTGGCATGCCGTTATAGTGAAGGATCGGCTCCACCTTCTCCTATATACGTCATGGGCCCAGGGTGGAGCAGGTCTTAGTGACCACATTGTTATCCATTGCTCCTTTCTCTGTATCCCTCCCACAGGCTCCTCAAGACAACTCTGCGCTGCTGAAGACTCTGGATGACATTCTTAGCAAACATTTCAGCGAAGTTAACACAAAATTGTCCTCCACTAATGTCCCCTCTTGATGTTGCTATTTATCAGAGTGGCCACATTCATAACAGCAGCCACTTCCTGGGGAAGTGCTCAATGTAACACCATGCGCATTGTATGTGGAGTCATCCCTGTGTGTGATGGCTCCATTGCTGCCTTCTTGATGACTCTGTACATCCATCCATCTATCTGAGCATGTGATGGTTCCATCGCTGTGTTGGGTGCGTCGTCATTACTTCCCTGCTTGTGACAGCATTATATAGCGTCGGCTCTCAATGACTTCCTCCGGAAATTATAGCTGCTCCGACGGAAATGAAATTAGCTTCCTATGGAACTGCGTCGGCCATATTTAGGGAATGCCCACCGTGACTGGTAGTTTTGTTGTCTGGCAAACTGTTGGGGCTGGCACGCGGTGATAATGTCTGAAGGACCGGTGGCGTCTGGCAAGATGAATGGCGTGTCTCGTATTGCCTCTCCAGAGATGTGCTGTTACTGTTTTGATGTTTTGTCCCTTCAATTGAACGCTGGAGGCCGTCCCGCGAAAACCCCATCGTTCTCTAACCAGAAATAGTGAGTTAATCGAGTTGTGGGGGAGGTACATTTACTCAGGCGTGTACATGTTTGCACGAGTACCGCCTTTTATCCGTCTACTAGGAGTAGGGTTGTTTGTGCATGTGTCCTGTTCGACCAAGGGCACTCGCTGTTCTGAATGCCTTCACACTTCAATGTCCGTTATGTCACCTTAATAGAAATAACTTCTTTGTGAGAAATTCCCTTTAAGGCAAGAATGTACCACGTTTCCATATATTGTATATAGCCTACATTTATAGTGAAATCCTGTCTATTCCTGTGGGTCAATACCAGTGGGGTATGGAATAGGTGGAGTGTTTGTTACTGTGGGACCATGTGTGTGTGTGTGTGCACGCGCGTGTATTCCTTTCTGTGGTGTGTGAGTGAGTGTATGAGTGTCTACTTCCTCCCCCTCACCCCTCAGTCCGCTATTTGTCACGTGGAAGATTGGTCGCGAGAGACATCTTCGTGGGTGCATTGGGACCTTCTCCCCTAAGCACCTTCACCAAGGTCTGAAGGAATACACCATAAACAGGTACGATGCTGCTGCTGTTGCACACGCACATCACTTGAATGCATTGGAGTAAATGCAACGGCTGAAGGGTCCTTGTACCTCATGGCACACACACACACCTCATATCACACTGATGACTCACAACACACGCACACATACCTCACAGCTCCCACACCTCGCAGCACACACTTCACAGCACACACACGCACATGCACACACACCACAGCATATACACCTCACATCACACTCACATCACACTCACCTCATAGCACACACACACACCACAGCATATACACCTCACATCACACTCACCTCACAGCACACACACACACCACAGCATATACACCTCACATCACACTCACCTCACAGCACACACACACACCACAGCATATACACCTCACATCACACTCACCTCACATCACACTCACCTCACATCACACTCACCTCACATCACACACACACAATAGCTACCCAGGCACTGGGTGGCAATAGATAGGAATGGTAACCAGTCCAGGTCATGGGCTGTAACCTTGTTGTGAGGTCATCAATTATTCCCAAAACTGCTAATTGGTAAACCTAGTCTCAATTGAATAGGATATGTAAAAGGCAGTTGATACTCTGGGAAGGTAGCTTGTGTGTGTGGAGGGGAGAAGGTACAGTTACGGTATGCGTCATAAAAAAGTTACTGTCCTACGCCTGTACAACGGGTATGAGTACGGGTGTACTGTGCCAAACATGGGCATAGTACAGGTATGGGAACGAACGTACTTCGCAAATGTGTACTGGCGTGGTACAGCTGCGGGCGTACTGTGCCAAACGGACGGGGATAGTAAGAGACAGAAGGTTTCAGGACCCAGAAGGACCTGGACATCGACGGGTACGGGCGTAGGACAGTAACGTTTTTGTGCTGCATACCGTAGTTCATTGGTATATGACTCTGTCTCATCTCGGCACATTTCACACTTTACCCCCACCTCATCCAAAGACCTTTACTGTTTCTTGCAGTGCATTCAATGACACTCGCTTCCAGCCCGTCAAGTGGGAGGAAGTGCCCAGACTGGAGTGTACTGTGTCACTCCTCACCAATTTTGAGTATGGGAAGGACCACCTGGATTGGGAGGTGGGTGGGGAAGGGGGTGATGGGTGTACATTGTAGGTGTGTGTATGTATGTGTGTGTGTGTACATTGTAGGTGTGTGTATGTACATGTGTGTGTGTGTACGTGTGTGTGTGTGTGTCTGTGTGTGTGTCTGTGTGTGTGTATCTGTAGTTCACTGCAGTTGACCTGGTGTGTGTGCACACAGGTATATGTTGTGAGTATACTGTATTTCACATGACTGCTTTTCACTTCAGATTGGCACCCATGGTATTCAGATTGAGTTTGCGAACCACAATGGGGACACAAAGACTGCAACCTACCTCCCTGAGGTGGCATTAGACCATGGTGTGTGTGGGGGTGGTGGTGGGGAGGGGTGATGCAGTGTGCTGGGGAGTGGGTGCTCTTCTTATGCAAGTGTGGGTAAGGTTGGTGTGTTTGTGCTCTGGCGTTTGTGAGTGCTTTCTCTTTTGCCTGTTTAGTGCATTTTCCATTCAGTGTGGACATCATGTAGATAATACCAATGCTACACACCTCCCTTTTCCTTTTCACTCATCTGGCCTCGTTTACTCTCCCTCCTCCCTTCCCCTCCCTCCCTTCCCTCTCTCTCCTCCATCCCTCCCATTGCTCATAAAGGATGGACCAAGATAGAGACCATCGACTCCTTGCTGCGTAAAGGTGGTCTAAAGGGTCACATCACAGAAAGTGTTCGCAGGACGATACGACTGATGAGGTACCAAAGTGAGGTCTGTACAGTCACATACAGTGAATACTGCAAGTACACACAAAACCAAAACCATAAACCCTAGTAACTGTAATGTGTACTATTTATGTACTAGTGCTGTTATTTATTTATTATGCCTATATAATTTAATATATTACAGTTGTGATTTAATAATACATCCGCACAAGAAACAAAAGCTAATATAACTAATATAAATATTACATAATATGTAAAAACCTGTGTGTTTGTGTGCAGTGTATGCGGGATGCTACAAATTACAAGTTTTTGTAACTCCCCTTTTCCAAGTAAAGCCTCTCGTAATGAGGGATGCAGTAGAACCTGTCCTCAATGGTGGCAAATGTGCTGGTTGTCAGGGTTTTCCCACACTGGACACACCTAGCAACGGAGGGGTGGGGTGAATGTAATGCATGACAAGTTTGATCCTGTCACAGTAACAGAGTATATAAAAAGATGGTAGTTGTGCAATAATATGGACAGTTGTGCAATAAAAATGCAGTGTTGTGCAATAAAGTGTATAGTTGTGCAACCCACTTGAAGCATAGCTTGTGCATAGGCTTGTCATTAGCTGCCACAAACTCAGTGGCATACACCCGCTTCTGGCAGACAGCACACTGTGGTAAACAAACAAACAGCTTGAGGTAAACAAGCAACTTCAGGTATACAAACAACATGAGGTAAATATAAACAAACATATTCAGGTAACTAAACAAACAACTTTAGACAAACAAACAAACATACAATTACTAGTTCATTCAACAGATACACATGTTCAAACACAGAGTAGAACGCCACCGCTATGATAACACAAGTATTGTGACTACACTCCTATCGGACTTCCAAAGGGACAGTGGGGTGTTGTGGGGGTAGGCACAGAACTGAGGAGACTGATAAAGAGAACAGGGGACTAACAGGACTAGAAAGGTAGTGAGGTGCTTTAGCAAGGTGATCAGTAAGGTTAATAGGGTACTAGTAAGCTATTGATGCAGTGACGTTAGCTAGTGACAGTTAGTGAGGCAGTCAAGTGGACTGTTATGAGAATAGACCTCCGACACACACACACACACACACACACACACACACACACCTTTGCATCCCCAGTAAATGTGGTGGCAGTGGAGAAGCCTGAGGTCTTCTTCTTTGCCTCGGGAGGCAGATCTGTCCTCTTCATTCCTTTGGGATTGGTGGTGGTGTACTTGGCAATGGTGGAGTCCTCAATCTCCTCCTTGAGGAGTGTGATTATCACCTTGTCATGGAGTCCTTGGAACAAGAGCTCCCCCTTATAAGAGAGAATCTGTTCAAATGAAGGAAGTTTCGTGGAAGAGAAAGGAAAGGGAATGAGAATAGCAACAAATGGCAGAGGTTGAAATAAGGTTTGATGGCTGCATAGTCAAATGTTGTAGCACCGTCAAGTTTTGATTGTGCTTATGCACATGTCCCTAGCTATTGAAGAAATGACCTCATTTGCTGTCATTCTATGAAAATGCACTGTAAATGACCACCGATAACTGACTATCACTTTGACCACTGGAATGATTTTGGGTCAACACTGTGCAGTGCTCTCCAGGTAGGGAGACAATTCACAGAGCAGAGACAGAGACAGAGAGCAGAGACAAAACAGAGCAACACTCCATCTCGTGCGCATGTGGTGCAGTATGGCTTGCCAATTCAGGAGTTGGCACAGAATCTAGATTTCATCATACTGCAGCACATTTTGATTGGTGGACAAAGGCTCACCATGATTTTAGCTCAATCATGCAAATCTACACACACACATGCACACACGCACACACACACACACATACAGTACCTTGTGTTTCTTGGCTGTCTTAAGAATCCCTGACAGTGCCTCAAACACATTGGCTGTCTCATCAAACAGAAGCCCAAACTCAACCTCCCATTGGCCTCGCTCATTCTGTTGGCCTAGCCGCTGAACTTCAGAAATAAGCTGCAGAAAGCAAGGCACAAACACATAGACAGAGAGAACATTCACCACAATACTATCCCAAACATATTCTTGTGCGCAAGATAATTGTGCTTTGTCAGCCAGCACCTTTCTGAGTTCCTTGTCCATCCAGCTGGCAGCAGCTTGAAGGCGGTCCTCAACTCTGCTCTCCTCCTTCTCCTCCCAAGGGAGGGGCTTGAGGGAACCACCGCTCTCTTCCCCCGCCTTCTTCGCCTCACCAACCATACCTTCGCTGATATACTTCTTCATGGTCTTCTTTGCTGGCTCAGCAGGTTGGCCTCCCAGACCTTCTCCTTTGGGTGCTTTGAGGGAGAGCTCCTGTTCAGTGTTCACCATCACCATTGCCGTCTTCACTGGCTCACTGATCCTACAAGAATACAACAATCAGGGATGTTATAGCGAGTTGAGGTGACCTGGTGTGATGACACACTCGCACACCTGCGGTGACGTTCTTTGCGTGCTGATGGGCCTGGCTGTGGCTGGAGAGGAGGTGGAGAGATAGTCCCACTGGCGCTCAGAGCCTTAACTCTGTCCATCACACTCGAACCCTCAAAACCTGCACACGTGCGTACACATAAAATGATTACCTTCACCCCATCGAAAGGTTGATTGCAGACAGTTTTATACATCTACATAATATACAACATTCAAGAAACTTAATGTGTCCCTGCATTTGTCAGTGGATGTCATATATCCACCGAAGTAGCCGAAACGTTTGGTGTAATCAAATTGTAATTTCCATGAAATGCCCCTTACAACATTGGCAAGCTCACAATCTGCCCTCATGCACTGCTCCATGCAAGTAGTTACTAAAAAGTGGTTTGCATTATTTCTGTATACAAATCATATACCTTGAGTCTGTTGTTTGTCCTGGGGGGTGGAGGCGGCAAGAGGCCCCCCCTCAGGAACAGAACCCAGTGCAGGTGAAGGGCTCACTGCCCGGCTGAAGTGTTTAATAGGTGACACCACCCTGTCAGCAGGTGCTTCTTCGCTGCTGTCAGCCCTTGCCTTCTTATCTTCTGAGTGCCCTGCAGGTTGGTCCTCTGGTTCCCCAACTGTGTTCACCTCCTTGCCAAAGCTCGTGCTTCTTCCTACATCCTCCTGCTCTGGTTGGCTCTGCACTGTGCTAGCTTCTGGAATACTTTGTTCAACTTCTCTCTCCCCTTGAGTGGGTATCGGGCTCTTGCCACCTTCCTGACTATCATTCCTTGGTGGCGTCAATAATCGCTTTCCAGACCTCTTCCTTGACGAGCGGTCAAGGTTCTGTGATAACCTATGGACCTGTGACTCATAGTCAGACATCCGCCTCTCTGTGGGAAAAGGACGCTTCTCTTCCTCCTTCTCCAAAGGAGCCTCATCGCCTTCAGTCATAGTGGTAACAGGGGATGATGGAGAAACAGGTGTTTCCTGAGGGTTGGGTGAAATGCCAACACTTGCTGGGGGGCTCTCTTCAATGGAACCAACACTTTCCTGTGGAAGTGCTGATGAGAGCTCTTCCTTGGCTGAAGACTTTGTTGCTGCTCTATCTTCTTTCACTTCGGTTGATACTGATCTCTGCAAAGAAGTCTTCTTCTTCCTCTTCTTTGCAGCATCATTTTCAGAGGTAGCAAGTTGATCTGTCAAACTTGATTGTTCCTTTGGCCCAAAATCATCATAGGGGCTAGATTCATCTTTGGCTGGCGAGTTCACATGATCCTCCATCGCATGTTGCAGAGGAGGCTCTGGTTTGTTCTCTTGACTCTGTCCCTCCTCATCCTGTTCCAGCACTTGTTTGTCATCCTTGCTTTCCTCCTCCTCATCTCCTTTCACCTCTTCGGTGGTAACAACAGTTTCTGCCGGTTGCTCAGTATTGAATAGCATGTGAAGCGGGGCTGCCTTGGGCTGCCTTGGCTTGGCTTGCAGCTCCAGGACTGACTGGTCAGCAACTGGCTCGGAGGGGTCTGCAGAGCGAGTAAGGGCCCAATTGGCGGTGAAGATGGACTTGGACTCAGCAATCGAAAGGAAAGCAGATTTCCAGGATTCGGCATCCCTCCTTGATGCGGTGAAAAAGTGATAGGTGCGGTCCATGTTAATTAAGGAAAACCGTCTGTCCTGTGGAACACGCTTGGGCCAGCTGCTGCAGTAGTCGTCGCTCGTATCGACACCAAACTTTATCCGAAGACACATCTGTTGCAGGTCTACCACTCTCCGGACCGACCTCATTCCTTCGTCACTGTACAGATACAAGTGACCCTCCGAGTTGAGTACGGCATAGCGCCTGTGCCATCGGTGCGACAAGCGCCCATTTCGCGCTAGCTTGAACACAGCACCGCGGTAGACAATGCTGGAGTCTTCATCTTCAGCCTGCAGTCCTACTGCAGCAGAATAGCTGGTTCCCTCGACGCGTTGTGACATTGAAGCGAATTGGGCGTGGTTCATTAATATTCGTTAAGTCACGTGATACTAAGCGTGATTCCCACGTGACGAAAATGGCTGCTGCTCTTCTAGGGGAGTCCGTTAAATGCCGTTTATGGCAAGCTGGAAAGGATCTAGGAGAGGGAACACTACTAATAAGCGAGGAGTAAGCAGCTAGCATGCATGATACGAGGCGAAGTTGGTTGCATAGTGTAGCTGTTTTGGCTTCACCTTGCTGCTGCAAACCTGCTTGCAGCTTTCTGCAATGGAAGGCATCCAGGGGAGAAGAGGAAATAAAGTACAGCTACCCAGAAATCTCCGTGCATGCCATAAGCAGAGACTTTGATGTTTTTCCTCACGAATGCCTCTACATCCTCGTCATTCAGGAGGACCCACCAGGTGTGCAATGCCCTTGACACTTCTGGTGCATACTGCTACACACAGACACACACACACACACACACACGTACACACGCAGACAAACACAGACACACACACACACACACACACACACACACACACACACACACACACACACGCACACACACACACGCACACACACACACACATACACACACACACGCACACACACACACAGAGAGAGAGAGAGAGAGAGAGAAAAGTGAACACAGTAAGATACTGCACTTATGTACACAGATGGAGTGACATATTTGGATCTAGAGACCATTAGTTATATACACACAGACTGAGATAAAGATGGACAGGCATATCTTCACAGCTACACACAGACTTAGTCAGCCAGAAGTTCACTGCTCAAGTTCTCCTTATCACGGCGTCTTATTATCAGCTGCAGTGGCCGAGGTTGAAGATGGTCACGAGGTCGAGGATGAAGAAGATGGTATGTGTGAAGACAGTGATGGTGGGACCAGCCTGGAGTTGAGGATAGTTCCCGAAGAAGATGGCAAATGTAAGTGATACTGTTTGCACCGAGACACTGTATACAAATCTATCACACCTACCTCCTTGTTGGAGCCACCCTTTCCTTTAGTCAAGGGAGCTCAAACCCTCTCCACATCCAGGTGCTTATGCCATAACAGTGTGCACCTTAGTTGAGGCTGCAACTTTTAGCGGCAACTAAATTTAGCACTTTGAAAAGTTCAGAATTTTGTATCTAAAACATTTTTGCAGGTAGAGGTTTTAGTGATTTTCGCACTACTCACTAACTTCGCTAAAAGTGATACCCATTAAAATATGGTATGACATACACTTTAGTACCAGCATAAGCAGTATTGTATTGTATTGATGAGAATGTGAAAAGTTACACTGAATGTGAAAAAATGCACTCAGTGAAAATTGTTTCTAAGGGTAGCTGAGAAGTAAAAATGATGAAGTTGCAGAAAATTGTCTAAACACCACTAAGAATACATAAATTATAGCAATACACTGGAATAGCAACTGTTGTACAAAGTGTTATGTTACACCTCCTACCATTCTCTACACATACACCACAGTAGTGAGTGTGACTAGCCTGAGGTCTCATTAATGTTGCTTCACTTTCCACTCCTCTGTTTAGTGAATGAGCTGTACAGTGCCATCTGTTACTGTCAGGGACTGCATCCTGACCCGGACCTCAGTGAAGATGACGAGGAAGGTGAGAGAGAATTGTGCTGTAGCCGTGGTAACATAATACTGGTGATTGTCTGTGTACCCTTGGCAGATGCAAATGAAGACAAGTTAATTGGAGAACTATTGATGGTTAGGAACATGAAGGGAGGGAAAAAGGCAGCAGCCAACAGGACCAGAATCCTCAGAGTCCTCTTTAGATTTAGAGCTGACCCTTTAGCAGCTGAGCTCACTGCTAGTAGTTATCAATCCATTCCCCCCTTAATTACATACCAAGTACTGGAGTGTGCCTTTCTCTAAAAGAGACTCTGGATTGAGTAGTACTTGGTATGTAAGGAGGGAATGGATTGACAGGTGCTAGCAGTGGCCATGGCTCAGATAGCTAAAGGGTTAGCTATGGACCTGGAGGTAACTGGTTCTGGTCTTGTTGACTGCTATTTTCCCTTCTCCCCCAAGTTCCTTACTATGATCTCACCAGCTTGTCTATCGCGTAATGTGATACTGTTGTTACAAGACAGATTGTATTACCATGACAACAATATCTAGACTGTATTATATAACCATAATATAGTCTAGGTGGAGGTTGCGAGGGGTGTTGTTATCATGGCAACCTCTGTAGTCAGGTGAGGTGTTGGCGATGCTCTAAATTCGTGGTTGTGGAATGTGTTTTGTAAACCGTGCGACCTTCAACACACAACACCTGTTCGGTTGGCTGTGTTTGTACGCATGTTCGTGAACCAACTGATGACGAGGGACATGTTACTGTGTCAATGATTCTGAAAAGTGGGTGTCGCCCGTGGGTTATGCCGTCACGTTCACATGGGCAAGTGGACGCAGCGCACCGAAGGAATGGACATGGAATCAAGGATGGATTCGGATATCGTTTGTCTTATATCTTTCAGCACCAGGGTGAGCTTGCGGCAGTTGGAGGAGCTGGCGAAGGGGCAAGATGGTGGGAGGTTGGTTTAGTGACACAAAAGTTGCATGCCTTTTTCTTGCCGCATCACGACCCTGCCTCGTCCTCCTCCTAGTGTCTTCTTGACTCTGTCAGCCACGCTAGTACTGCGTACGTCTTTATAACTTGTCCTGCACTGGGAGGGCCTATAACATAGTGACAGTCTCTCCCTGTTCCTATTAAACAGTCTCTTTCTGCTTCATTTCCATTCCTGATTTTCCAGTGCCACATTTACTGACTGTGTGCACCAAACTTTTGATGCTGGATGTATTTTACATATTCTAAAGAAGCTGCTCTTGAACATGACAGATTTGTAACTCGCTATTCTAATCTTCCTACTGCTTTTGAGCGTACATAACTGGCAAGTGTCTGATATTGGCTGTCCCTCGGTTCTTTTTTAGCTGTTTTACAGGCAATTGAGTAGAAACTGGTACTTTTGGCAGAGCAAGGCTAATGCCATGTCACCTAAAGTCCCTTTAACTCTTCCTTAGTGAAGTGATAAGATTAGTGTTTTTGATGTAGTGTGTCCAATTTCTGGTACATGCATGTGTGTGTGGGCGTTTATGTGAGTGTACGTGTGTGTACATGATACTCTTTGGGACGTGATATGTGACTCGTGTCGTCTCCCTCTGTGCACACATTGCCATGTTGTTGCTGTAAAGGATAGTTGTGCCAACAGCAAATGGGTTACATTGTAGGAAGTCTTTGAATGTTTCAGTCCATTTTCAATTCATCCTACAATCCCTCCTTACTTGGTTCGGGGTTTGTGGTACCATGAGCTACAGAGTGTGGGTGGTGGTGAGACAAGGTGTGGTGGTGTGGGGTTACAAGTGGGAGGGGAAGAACATGTTGTGTGGAGTCTAGACCTTGTGGCCCTTCAGCACTGTTGTACTGGCCTCTGTACTAAGGGGGCTTGCTAATGTGAAAACACGTTGAAGCCATAGCAGTACAAGTGGGTCATTCCCATTAGGCACTGCATTGTCATCTTTAATGTGCTATTGCGTGTTATCCTGTGTGTGTGTGTGTGTGTGTGTGTGTGTGTGTGTGTGTTGCAGAGATAGATGACGACCTCGTGGCGGCCATGTTCGGTCAGCAGCCTAGCAGTGCAGAAGGATTGGTGGAAGAGGAAGAGAATATGGAGGAAACACCCGAAGGTATGGCACACACCCCCACAGACCACACCACACTCAGACACACACACACCACACACATACATACACACACACACACACACACACACACACACACACACACACACACTGAGGCATTCCGTTTCATGCACGCCAGCTACTCCACCCTGAACCTGAGGACAAGAGCCCTCACTTTATATGTCTAGCATAACCCTTATAATTATAATAACACAGTACACACAATATACAACAAAGGGGTCATTGTGTTAATAAATAAATGTTTACCCCATGTGTAGGAGATGGACAGTTTGATGATGCAGACTGACATAATGTGACATCACATGACATCACATGTTTCACGCCTGCTTTTGCTTTGGAATGACTGCCCTAATGAGGCATGAATACACTTTCCCAGTGAACAGCAGGCAGAGCATCTGATGCAAGACTGCCGCCATTCGATAGTAGGGGCCACGGAAAGGGTCTACGCTGGCTGGACAGAGGATGAAGTTCATGTTGACGTGTGACAACTAAAGGGATGGGGAGGGAGGGAGAGAGAGGGAGGGGAAGAAAGTAGGGAAGCACACACAAAAGGCTCAATCTAGAGGGGATTGTCACCTTTAAGCATATTGTGTTCCCATGTGTATGGTGGTAGAGCTGTACAGTGGAACATCCTTATATAAAGGACACAGTGAATTCAGGACACCTCTCTAATGAGGACAGTGCCTACTGTCCCAGCTACGTAGAGATGTGTACATAACTACCTCTGAAATAAAACCCCCTCTCTAATGAGGACGCTTGGCCCAACGCCAAAGGTCTCCAGAGTTGTGAAGCCACTATAAATACCGGGACATGCAGTGTATTGCACGCTCACTTAAAACCCTCCTTAAGAACACTGCACTCTACTTAAAAGGTACCACTAGTCATGTGGTGTGGGCAATAGCATTTGCATGCACTACATATACGCTGTGTCATGAAGCTCTCCCTGTATTCAGCTACTGCACTTTGCACAGGAAGATGCCACCTGCCCCCACACCCAACCATCCACTAGCCACTCCTCACACATTAGTAATGGTCCAGTGCACCTTTCTTAAACTATTCAAAGGAGAACACTGAGTATGACACGCACACACACACACGCATGCGCACACACACGTGCGTACACACACACACGCACACACACACGCACACACACATGCACGTGCGCACGCACACACACACATGCACAGTGATTGTTTGCACTACTACCATGTGCTTCACACAAATTGGCTGTTGATCTACTGACAAGATTAGCATGGTTTTAAGCAGCACTGCGTTGGTGATGATACACCACATGCATGCATTCACAGACATGCTGGCAGGCTGACACAACATTGTAATTATTACAATTACAGGCCATTTGGACTGGTTTGGAGTGGATGCATGTGCCAAGGCTTACAATGGCTAGCGGCTGCAAGATGAACATCTGGTGGATGCCAAAGTATATCCCAGAGAAGATGGACCAGGAGAAGTTGCTCAGAGGCTCCAGTGACTCCTTCCCTGTTGTGTCCGAGTGGAAGAATGATCATTGAAGAGGAGAGTGGCAGCAGCAGCACTGGCCAAAGTGTACAGCGTGATGTGTATATTAACTATAGCTAAGTGCACAAATGAACAGTGTGAGTGCATCACTCTCTCTCAGTGTGTGTGTGTGTGTGTGTGTGTGTGTGTGTGTGTGTGTGTGTGTGTGTGTGTGTGTGTGTGTGTGTGTGTGTGTGTGTGTGTGTGTGTGTGTGTGTGTGTGTGTGTGTGTGTGTGTGTGTGTGTGTACGTGTGTGCGTGTGTGTGATTGTGCATGTTCCATTTGTAGTGATTGCCCTACCCCAAAGATGAATGAGGTAAGGAGGGATGACAAAGAAGATCAAGATGTGCTGTACCCAGTAAAAGAACACACGACCGAATAGTTCCTGAGAGGGAAAAATGCAAGACAAAAAATTGTGTAAATCAAAGGAGACACAAACTACCATATGAAGCCACACATTAAACCATAACATGTCACCACCACAGTAAACAGACTGAAGGGATGATGGGGATGATGATGAAAGTAACTCAAAGTTGAAAATGATGAAAATGACAGCTGTGTCTTGCTCACATCAGGCCCTGTCTCGGGGAAGAGCATTGCTACAGCCGCACCATACACTTGATGCATCAGTAGACGCAGCACTGCCACTGAATACTTGTTGGGGGTGGTGGACAACAGGTATATCTATACGCGAGGAAGCAAACAGGAAAGAGTTTAGGTAGGAAATGAAAAACAGAACAATGTCAAATAAACACTACGTACGTATGAGGTATGCACACAAACAACAAACGCCTACCTCCGCGACCGTCATGATGTGACAGGGATTGAGCATGTACAGCAGAGAGTGGTCGCATATCTTGTAGCCAATCTGTATTCCCAGCACGCAGGCCAGAACTACCAGTAGCAGCCGCTGAGTCACTGTCTGTTCGACCTTTTTCGGTACAGCGGGGGCGCTATACTGTTTGAGGGCGAACAAGGAAAAAGGAATCATAAGGAAGGCCACAAGCGCCGTATCGGCCACTTTCATCTCCCAAGGGAGGTAAGAGGCACATTCCTCTCCACCATGTCCAGGATGGTTCACGCGAATACCTCCATAAAGCACTTCACCAAACCTCTGGATAAACTGGGTGGCCATTTTGTTTTGGATACCGCTAGCGCTAACATTACGCAAGACTGAGCATGCGCAACATGCGCGCGCCGTCGACGAACTTCACTACACCCATTCCTTACCGCCCACTTCTATTCAACCTTCGAATTCATTATTCCCCTTTGTTGCTCTTTCCGCTCAAAGCACCCATACTGGCTCCGCAGTTACTGTCATTGTGGGTTGCCCGTGCTTTTGGACTATACAGTTGTAGCTATTCTGCATTCACTTCAACACTAGATAGTGACATGCTCTCCTCTTTCTCCACCAACAGTTGCCATATGTAAGTCCTCTATTCACTAGCTAACACTATCATGGCATTATATGGTGTGCCTTTCTGCTGGCTGCTCTTATCAATGCCCATAAGCTAGCTAGCTAGCTACACAGCACTGCTGCTATGGCTTAGCTATGTAAGTTTTCAGTGAATTCTGGTCATGCGTGAGCACCAGGATGTTGAAAGAAGATCAGGTTACACCTCTGCAATTAGTACTTGGCTGCATGGTTGAAAGCACTGCTGTGTGTGTGTGTGTGGGGGGGGGGGAGGTTTTAATGGATCAGCTAATTATAGCAAGCAGAACACCTGTCCAAGGTGACCACTTCTAAGACAATTCTTTCTGTTCTGGCTGCTTCAGACATTTCTGGTGACTGCCCTATGTAATAAAGTGGCCATGTATAATATAATTTAAAGGCAGGCCCCTTGGCTAGCTACAGTTATATATAGCTAGGCATTCAGTTCTTTATGTCTCCTGTGAGTGACCTCAGTGTCCATAGATATGGTATGGAGCTCAGGAAGGTAAGAACCCTCCCAAATAAGTTAGCTTACAATTGGCAGTAGAAAACAATCATGTACAAACTGGGTATTCAAAATTTAATGTATTTGGACCAAATTAATGGTGAATTGACTTCCATAATTATAATAATAAACAATACTTGTGTTTATACACAAATTATGCTCCACTATAGTATTATACCTTCATACTATATACATATCCCTTTAATTTATCAATATATCAATAATCAATATAAATACTATGAGCATGGAGCAGGAGCTCAATCACCATTCTGTGTAACAGGTTTCCTGGCAATGTACAGAACAGCACACAACATGCCATAAACATGGAATATAACACCTCGTTCTCTTCATGAGCAACTTGTTTGGATGTCAACGGTTGATCATCCACGCCCCCGTACAGATCACCATTTATCAGACACAAAACATTTAGACAACACGTGTAGCAACTCATCTGCATAATTAGAGAAATGGCTCATCTCTAGGGCCTGCTATGCTATTAGCGCTGGATGGTAGTGTTACACAGTGGTTAGTATTGGTGTCCACCTTGTGGCAACTGCCGGGGTCAAGGCTGTTACACTAACATAAGTACAAGGTGTGAAGGTTTATACGTGCCATTTGATAGCACTTGTCACTGGATAGCGGAGGAGAGCAGTTTAGCTCCAGTCGAACGTAAACAACCTTAAGGCCTTACGATGCAGCCCCTTCCTGCAGGCCTCTTGCTGCTTACCTGTCTCGCGTGCTCCACTGCTACGACTTGTGACCTTCCCTGCAACCTAAGCCTGTGCCCACGAAGACGAACCTGTCCCCAGGGATACACTAAGGAGATCTGTGGTTGTTGCATTCGCTGCGCTCAGATGGAGGGAGAGCGGTGTGGAGGCCTGGACAACATGTTCGGTAGCTGTGGGATTGGGCTCGAGTGTCAAAAGAGCTCACCAAAGAATTTCCACACCACTTCAAAGGGAATCTGTCGCCGACTGCGTAAGTAGCAAACAAACAGCTTTAATTCTGTCCTTCAAGCTCCACACGCTCAGTTCCACAATAGTGACTGCTTCCCTTCTTTTATACAGTACCACTCCCCTCCCCCTCCACCTCCCACGCACACATCTACCACCACGTACAGCTGGCTGCATTGATTACTCTGAGGGAGCCAAATATCTCCGGATTGGAGTAACATTCAGACACAAGTGCACCAACTGGTAAGTGGAACTTGTCAGGATCCTTCCTACTACCCTTGGCAACAATGCACATGTGAGCAAATTTACTTCCTGTGCTTGATCCTGAGCTTGGGGGCTTAGCAGAACTTATTGCCTGCCAATTGCAATGGTTGTATGTAATGCTACAGTTTTGCTGCAAATGGTTGTCACAAGCACAATGCATGTAATTGGCTCATTGCTCATCTCTGAGCTCTGACCTTGCTTGGCGGCCACTAGTTCATCCGAACCATCCATATGGAATGGTGAACTGCGCCAAAGTGAGGTCAGAGGTCAGAGGTGAGTTATGAGTTGATTGAGGTTGTCCATGAACATTTGCAATATGATACAAACAAAAGCAGTCTAGAAGCATCTGATTTGTAGGCACGTAAGGAGTGTGTAGTGCGTGCACACACACACACACACGCACACAAACAACTTGCACTCTTCAACTCACTCATAAATCAGCAGTAAAGGCACGACATTCATCGAATGCATGTGGCGCACACACACACACACACACACACACACACACACACACACACACACACACACACACACACACACACACACACACACACACACACCACACGCATGCGCACACACACAAGCAAAAAGGAGGCACTTGTACTTGTTATTATTGATCCTCTACGCTCATTTCTCATGTGTTCACAGCACCTGCCGCGGGGACAGGCAGCTACTCTGCCACAGAATCAAATCTGAAGAGTGCAAAATCGTGAAGCTTGGTGATACTAACATCCCAAACATCCCACAGCTACCAGATCCTCCTACGAATGACACTGATACCAACACACGCAACAGCACAGAAGATTTTCTAAATGACCTCAACCAACTCAGCAGTGACTCACAAGACAACGATGACGCCTTCCAATTCTTACAGAACCTTGATTTTGATAAATGACTCATAAATGACAATCCATAAACACACATGGTTGTCACTGTTGTTCGTGTACATGTTTGTTATTACAATGTTTTGCGTACTATATTACCACCAAACTGTTGTATAAACTGTTGATACACTAACCTGGGAAAGTACAAGGTTGATGGTTAGAGAAATTGTTGCATAGGGATGCAGGCTGCCACCTTTGGCATGGCGTAGGGAGGGGCTTCGAGGAGATAGCATACTAAACGATCCGCACCAATGCTATCACTGTCTGTCGTAAACAGCTCAAATTGCTTAAAATTTTTCAGTCCGGTAGGGACACAGCGGTCCACTCCCATGAACAGAACAGCGAACCTGCTGATGTTCTGAGGCCGTGTGAGAGACCCGTCCAACAGATTTCGACAAGGGTACACAAGAGGGGAGAAGATGTCCCTCCTCTCTCCGTTCCACTCCTCCATGAACCTCTTGGTGCACACAAACAACACAAACTCACACCTGCAAAACTGCAGCTCCACCCAGCGATTCATCCCCATGGCCGATGGACTGTCCTCACTATGGTCATTTGCAACATACTCATAATAAACAGGTGTCAACCCATTCTCCCCAAGGACATGACAAAGGTTACGGATCCTTCTCTTCACAGCTGCATCTTCCTCTGTTGATGCAGCGAGAAACACAGTACCTTGTTCACGAATGGAAGAAGCGCTAACAGGTCTTGGTAAGTGAGGCATCTCCACTAAAAGACCTTTCTCCGCCAGTACCGATTGAGGGCGGGACCGTTTTCTCCTGGCCACAAAGATTATGAATATCATTACTGCAGCAGCAAGAAGGAGCACAGCGCCAGCCAATGGCCACGCAATGACATGAAACTCTGAAATTCTTTCACTTGTTCTTTTAGTAGTTGGTAGAGTAGGGGCGCAGTTGAAGCAAGATGGCCAGTGCACAGGTGCGGAAACTGCCCTAGAGAAGACAGCGTACCTGCCATTCACAGAATATTCCGTGCAGAGTCCGTTGCCTTCGTCACTGTACACTCCAGCTGCTATCTGCTTCAACAAAGAAAGAGGGTTTGGATGAACACATGATATTATACACTATCCACACACACCTTTAGGATGTAACCACAGCATACTGTACACATGCCAAACATAGCACGAGTCAGTATGACATGATTCAGTTAAAGTCCAGCTTGAAATTACTGACACAATGACATACTGACACAATGACATACTGACACAATAGGTGACTAAAATGCAATTACACTAAGCCTTGCATAGCACACTTTGATCTGGAGGTGCGAATGAGGTACTAAAGTGGCGTACTGACCCCGGATCGGGTCATTAATTTTATAGGAGACCTGACGATTGAATTGAGGTGTAGCAGGCATGAAAGATCTACTTAGGTAAGCGCACATTGCCCTTAGCAACATTGGGATGTTGTGTAAATCACCTTGGGCTTCACCCTTGGTGAATACTAGTGCAACATCCCTAGGTTTCTAAAATAGTAGTGAAACTATGCTTGGGGCTATAATCTAGATGTAACTGGACATACCATACAGGCTATACGTATGTACACACAAGAAAGCAAATGAGGTCCCAGACAGTGGGCAAGGTGATGAAACACATTACTCAGCTTTGATGTACTGGTTACCATAGTGATGAACTCTGACCACGGCCCCTATATGACTAAATGCAATACTTGTAGTTGGGTACACTGTTGAAAATTAAGTATGATGTCATCATTGGGCCCTAGCCAATCACTTTCTTTGTGGTTTTCTCCCTCCTAAAATGGCTTGTAGCACTATTCATAATGACTTGACCATAAAGTGGGTTGTATCTCACCTCAATGAAAGGGTTATCCTCTTTTCTCAAGGCTCTGTCGAACTCAAATGTGTACTGGGTTACATTCTGTAATTGGAATGGAAACTGGGTTACATTCTGTAGTTGGAATGGAAATTATTCTGTTAAAGCTGTAATGCATAAAGGAGATTGGAGGACTGTGCTGTAGATGTTACAGTAACAGTGGGAGTGCTAAAACATGGGTCAGACATCATGTTAATATACAGGGGCTCTCATACCATGTAAGCTTTAATTTTTGTGGGTCAAAAATTTTGTGAATGGCCATTTGGAAGGGTAATTTGCATAATATTCTCGTAAATGGATGCCTTTTCAGCAATGTATTCTTTATTGTACGTGTAAAGTATGAAAATTTAGTTAGACTTTATTTTTGTGAAGACCCAAGAAATCCAA
>OZ025889.1:5304510-5364510 GCA_964019415.1 Ianthella basta | reverse complement strand
GGGACCTGTAACTAGTGCCTGTACTGGGACGGCTCCGCTGCTCCACTCAACACATCTAACACGTACTCCTGAGCTCTGACCCAGTAGGAGATACCTGTGGGTAGGGTCAGTCCACCCCTCCCCTCCCCTCCCCCCTCCTCATCTCTCTCCCTACCATGCCCTCTCTACCCCTCCCTCTCTCCAACCCTCTCCCTCTCCACTCCTCCCTTCCCTTCCCTTGTTGCTCTCCCTTATGCACAAACTTACAAGGATCATGTGTCTCCAGTTCTGATACAGTCTCAAAGTCAAATTCACATATGGTGCCATTTCCAAGTAGAGATCTGCAGGCTGAGGTGAGACACCATCTTGTCAGTATGGCGTACCCATAGAGACATAAACAGGAGTACAGTGGTACCTGTCTAATACAACCACCTGTGAGCCAGTTATAATTGGCCTTCATAGAGAGGTGGCTGCATTACAGAGGTAGACTGCAATGTTTTAGTGTGATGTTATAGTGTTAAGTGTGTTAGGAGGCCAGCTGTTTTAGAGAGGTGGCTGCCTTATACAGTGACCACCTTAGACAGGCTCCACTGTGCTATGTAACCAACTCTGCTCCTGGCATGCTCTCCCACCACAAACACGTACACTTGTTTGGCTATACCGGAGCTACCAGCTTGCAGCTTGGGACAGGCCCGAGTGTTCTCGTTAGGGAGGTGTCCTCATTTCAGAGGTAGTTAGCTAGTTTGCACACTGCTAGCTGCCGGGCTGGGGCTAGTACGTGTCTGTGTGTCACCACTTACTGCAGGTGTCTTGTGGACCAGGTGAATCCCGAGAAAGGACCGCTTCTGAGAATGGGGGGGGGGGGGGGGGGGGGGGGAACAATTAAAGCAAACGGGATAAAGATTGGCAGCCAGTTCTATACGTCGCCCACCGCCAACACCAGGGTACACCAACCTGGCAGTACAGCGCAGGCGGCAAGGACCACCCAGCTAATCATTCTCGCTCCTCTCTCTCGTCTCTCCATGACGCTCGGATGTGGAATGCACTATCTCAACCGGCCTCCACTAGCATTCATCCTTTCAATGGCTGCTTCGCGCCATTCTGAGCATTCCTTAACGTGCCAGCTACGTGCGTGGACTACGTAACTCCTGCGCAGTGAAGAGGAACGACGCGCGTCGAATAGCCGTGCATGCATCCTTTGTGGGGGGATATGCGGCTATGGGTACCCCGTTTTGCCCCCTGCTGCAGTGACATCAGAGGCTCGTGGATTGCGCGCACAACGAAGGTTACTAGCCGCCTTTGGGCGCTTGCTTGGAAGGCTCTAGCCAGCTGCATACTAGACGCACGAGGGTTCCCTTCAGAGCGGGAGCTGGTTGCTATAGTTACTTAAACATGCAGTGACGCCAGACCGTACTATCAGTCATGAGTGTCGCTGTAAAACGCACTGGTTCTGCCTCCCAGCACACAGGCTAAAAGGCATTAATTTGCCATACAATGCATGCACACAGCATTTCTTCACACCAACACCTTTAATGGAGGTGGATATTATTATACTCAGTCTTAGCGAGCAACATTAATACAGCTAGCTACCATTATGTACATAGGCATACATGCATACTGCCTCACATGGTTAAAATAATAGCTACATACAGTCTTAACTAGCCTGTCTGCAAAGCATGTAAGTACACTGCTACATCAACTTAGTAATGTTGTGTACGTACATGAGGTCCAGCAGCAAGTTCACTTTAGCAATAATGTTTGAAAAAGTTGATATATTTCATGAAGAGTGGCTTGTTGGTGACGTAATTCATGAGCTTGTTGCTTAGTAGCCGGTCACCCTTGGGATCAGTGATGTTGAATCGATGTAGACGCAAAAGTCCAGGAGGTACACATTTATCCTCTCCCATGAACAAAACTGCAAACCTGCTGATGTTCTGAGGCCGTGTGAGAGACCCGTCCAACAGATGTCGACAAGGGTACACAAGAGGGGAGAGAATGTCCCTCCTCTCTCCATTCCACTCCTCCAAGAACCTCTTGGTGCACACAAACAACACAAACTCACACCTGCTGAACTGCAGCTCCACCCAGCGATTCATCCCCATGGCCAATGGACTGTCCTCACTATGGTCATTCTCAACGTATTCATAGTAGACAGGCGTCAACCCGTGGTCAGCTAAAACATGACAAAGGTTACGGATCCTTCTCTTAACCCCTGCATCCTCCTCCGTTGAAGCAGCAAGAAAAACAGTATCTGGGTCAATCGCATCGCCAGGGAGAACACTCACATTCTCTTTCAGCTTGTTCTTTCTACGGATGTACAACACACGAAGGAAGGTGATGAGAACACTACCTGCTACAAGCACCACGAACAGTGCAATGGGCCAAGCTACGGCATGTGGCAACCCAGTTGTGGTGAACAAGGCTCTTTCAATCGGTTCCACAGGAACTGAGATGTTGATCTCTGCACTACGTCCAAACACAATGCTCCCTCTTGTGATACAACCGCAACATGGGTTGTCACCCGGGATATTAACCCCAGACCGAACCTATAGCATAGAAAGTACAAAAGGAGACTATTGAAATATTGACAAAGAGATCATAATATATTATAGAGCTTACTTTACAGCACTCTTAATTCAGGACACCTCTCTAATGAGGACAGTACCTACTGTCCCAGCTACATAGAGATGTGTACAAAACTACCTCTGAAATAAGGGCACCTCTCTAATGAGGACAGTGCCTACTGTTCCAGCTACATAGAGATACGCATAAACCTACTTCTGAACTCAGGACACCTCTCTAATGAGGACACTTGGGCCAGTACCAAACTGTCCCAAAGGTGTCCACAAGAGAGAGGTGTCAGAGTGGTTCTCTAGCAAACATAGTATAGAATCACTGATTGAGAATTAGTACACGTTCATCAATGGACCTTAAAAACATTGGCACAATCCATCAGTGCAATCTTCAATACATAATGCAATGTTTGTGCTCGATCCTGATCAATGTAACAACCAGTTGTACAATAATGCAGCAAGTACTTAGCATAGTGCATGAGCAAGTGTTACAAATGTAACTACATGTGTATACATGTGAGATGTCAGTAGAATCTCGTCGGGCATGTACATAGCTATAAATCAAGCAGGCAGGTGTTCAGAGTTCAACATTGCCAGCTTGTTGGGTGTGAGCACAGGGAAGAATGTTCTGTTAGGTTGGAATCATGCTGAGGCCATTCCTGAAACAATGCCGGACAAATGTGCGAATGCCTTGTGCTTCTTAAGACAATGGTATCATGTAGATGATAGATGACATGAGATGACCAGATGTAGACAGGATCAGATACAAAGATAGAGGCCACGCCACTAGCTGATCATGACCAGGCCCATGTATACTTGATAGAGACTGAGCCACAGAATCACTTAGGGAAGTGTAGTACACAGTGGAACCTGTCTAAGACAGCCACCTGTGGACCAGGACCATTGACCTTTATAGAGAGGTGGCTGCATTACAGAGGTAGACTGCAGTGTTTTAGTGCTATGTTAGTGCTATTTGGGGCCAGGGAGGTTGGCTGTTTTAGAGAGGTGGCTGCCTTGTACAGTGACCATCTTAGACAGGTACACTGCATGTATGTACTGCACCCAGGGTTATGGCAGGATTTGGGCAGTAATCCAGCAGGAAGATTCTGAAAAAGGAAGTGGCTTAACGGGTTGCAAATTGTGGCACTTGCATGCACATCAAGGTGCTCGAGATTCCCTACGTAGTGCCATGAAGTGTGCTACTGGTTACCACAAACACCTCCAGCTCTTTGTGACATCATTGATTGAATATTATTCCTAGAATTCCTGTTATGTAATTCCTACATTGCCATGTGAGTAAGGTTGGTGAAGAAGTGCTTACCTCCTCTCCCCCTTTCTTGTGAGGTCACAAAGTAGGAAATAGCTGACTGATTGAATTCATGGTGTGCATTCCATCTGGTTTCAGTGTGCCAGCAAGTGTGGTATTCTTTTAGTCTGTTCACGCAAGCTTATATAAATTATGTGTACATTCTACGTAGTATTAATGGAATAAATTCATGAATTCAATTAATCACAGCAGGAGCATGATTAAGGGGACTATGGCCCAGAAACGGATCGGATGGGTCGGATCAAAGACACAGTTTGGACCATTACTATTCGTAAACCTTCAAAATGGCAAAGGCTTGAAAAATATTCCTTTAAATAAAATGTCCAATTGGATTACTTTGCAAGTACATTCTGTTTGCACGGAGTTTTACAGAGTCAGTCTTTGGAATGCTTCCATTACTAAATAGACAGTTTCACTCAAGTTTGAATGATAGGCTGGGAACCCATGGGAAAGGCAAATATTCAGCTGTTGCCAATAAATGTGCAGTTGCAGATTTTTATAGCAACTTGCACTGTAAATTAACACGTCATTGAGAAGCATCCATCCCCCCAATGCATGCTATAATGTCATTCAATGTGGCACTCACACGGACAAGAGTGGGTGACTCTGATGACACATTGCTCAGAACTGTGTTGTACTCTGTGACATTCTGACAAAAGAGATGGGAAGGTGACCAACAAATGTGGTAAACATTCCATATAAGGAGAACAGTATATTTGAGATAGACAGGTCAACAGACAGTCAGACAGTCAGACAGACATACATACACACACGCACACACACACACACACACACACACACACACACACACACACACACACACACACACACACACACACACACACACACACACACACACACACACACACACACACACACACACACACGCACGCACACATGCATGCACACACACATATACTACACACACTTGTATATTGCATACAATGTACAGACAGATGCACAGACAGACAGACACTCACCCCTGATAGAGACTTATCCTCATAAGTGTTCCCTATGATACTTAACATATACTGGTCAATGACACTAGTGGGCGGGTCCCAGTGAATAGTGACATTGGCACGCCCACCACCGATGAGTGAAACATCAGCTGACACGTTAGTAGGTGCTTCAGCAACTGAGAGGGTGAGGAAGAGAGAGAACAGGAGGAAATAGTACGTGAGCTGGAAGGCCTGAGGCATCAATGAAAGCAAGGTTAAGATGAGGGGATGACCGACACCTCTTGTGAGGTATTTCACACTTTGGTAGCCATTTTCACATTGTAAGGGATAGTGCAGTGTAGGCATATACATAGCATATCTTTACAAAGGATACCTATGCACACAAACACACACAGAGATACATACCACATGTACACATACATACAAAGTCAGAACCACCTTCTATACACTGGAGATACTGAAGTCAGGACACCTCTCTAATGAGGACAGTGCCTACAGTCCCAACTACATAGAGATGTGTACAAAGCTACCTCTGAAATAAGGACACCTCTCTAATGAGGACAGTACCTACTGTCCCAGCTACATAGAGATGTGTACAAAACTACCTCTGAAATAAAGGACACCTCTCTAATGAGGACAGTGCCTACTGTCCCAACTACATAGAGATGTGTACAAAGCTACCTCTGAAATAAAGGACTCCTCTCTAATGAGGACAGTGCCTACTGTCCCAACTACATAGAGATGTGTACAAAGCTACCTCTGAAATAAAGGACTCCTCTCTAATGAGGACAGTGCCTACTGTCCCAACTACATAGAGATGTGTACAAAACTACCTCTGAAAAAGGACACCTCTCTAATGAGGACAGTGCCTACTGCCCCAGCTACATAGAGAAGTGTACAAAGCTACCTCTGAAAAAGGACACCTCTCTAATGAGGACAGTGCCTACTGTCCTGGCTACATAGAGATGTGTACAAAACTGAGAGTACCTGTCTAATAAGGACACTTGGGACAAGTCCCAGTGAACCAAGTGGATTTTCCCTTCTCGAATTGCACAGCAAATAGCCTGTACACTTAAACCACACAACATGCTTCTACTGAAAGTATCAAATAGTCCAGTTTCCCATTTCCAATGTAGCACATGACACTGGGAACAGAATTTGATGTACCCCCTTACTTGTTGGAGAGCACCTGGCTGTTGCATTGTGTGTGTACATGTTGAGGCAGTCTCTGATTTCAACAACCCGCTGTTGACTGTTGACAGTGACACTGATGTTGTGGGCTTGGGTAACGCAGCGATAATATGAGGGTAAAGGAGGACTCCGCACTTCAACTGTGAGTTTGTTAATAGTGGACTATAGGGAAGGGAGGGGGAGGAGGGGGAGGGAGTGGGAGGGAGAGGATGGGAGGGGGAGGAGGGGTAGGGAGGGGGAGGGAGAGGATGGGAGGGGGAGGGAGAGGGTGGGAGTGGGAGGGAGTGGGAGGGGGAGGGAGTGGGAGGGAGAGGGTGGGAGTGGGAGGGAGAGGGTGGGGGATGGAGGGAGACGGAGGGAGTGGGAGGGTGAGAGAGGGAGAGGGTGGGAGATGGAGAGAGTGGGAGGGAGAGAGAGGGAGAGGGTGGGAGATGGAGAGAGTGGGAGGAGAGGGTGGGAGATGGAGGAAGGGGGAGGGAGGGGGAGGGAGAGGGTGGGAGATAGAGGGGGAGGGAGGGGGAGGGAGAGGGAGGGAGAGGGTGGGAGATGGAGGGAGATGGAGGGAGTGGGAGGGAGAGGGTGGGAGATGAAGAGAGTGGGAGGAGAGGGTGGGAGATGGAGGGAGGGGAAGGGAGGGGGAGGAGAGGGTGGGAGATAGAGGGAGGGGGAGGGAGGGGGAGGGAGATGGAGGGAGATGGAGAGAGTGGGAGGGAGAGAGAGGGAGAGGGTGGGAGATGGAGGGAGGGGGAGGGAGGGGGAGGGAGGGAGGGGAATGAAGTGGGGGGATGGGGGACAGGGGAGTGGAAGGGAATGAAGAGGAGGGATGTAGAGGGAGGGGGGGGTGGAAGAGGAGGAATGAGGAATGGAGTGGGAGGGAGAGAGGGCAAACAGAGAGTTCACTCTCAGCATGCTGCACACTACAAGGTAGCACACCATTTGTCCTACATAAACCACAACAGTTGAAAATTGGGTAAATCACTGCATTAACCTGCCCTGTCTGTGCAGTGGAGCAAACTGCAACAAACTGACTTTTGTAAGAAACCACAGTATACATGCACACTCACACTAGGCACACTGAAGCATGCTCCAATATCATTCTGCTTCACTTCAATATGCACTGGACCACTGACGGCTGAGGGCACAGTGAAACAAGGACAATTAATACAGATGTACAGGCAGTGATACAGTACACGGCATAATAGTGAAGAAAAGTAATACACTGTACATGTGTGCCTACACTAAAATGTGAATAATAGTATATAGTATATAATAATAGTATCAGTTACTATATAATGCATACATGTACATATAAAATAAGCAACAATACAAAGTGCATGTACAGTAACGGTGCTGGCCTAGATTTCTAGGCCATCCCAAATAGGTGCTGTAGACTTAGAACGTGAATTAAAGACAGTCCTACTTCGATCGCTCTCTCACAGCCACACCATTCTAGCTAGCTAGACCAATGGCGTACAGGAGTTGTAGAGAGCACAGTCACAAGAAGTAGGCTCACAGCTGGCGTTCCATTCTGTGATGACAAAGGCTTTAGAAATGGAAGTGTACTCGATCCACACCTGAAGTGAATCTAGCAGCTGTGTAGATTCACTGTTACACAGATGATGATCACAACCTGTGTGTGTGTGTGTGCGTGTGTGTGTGTGCGTGTGTGTGTGTGTGCGTGTGTGTGTGTGTGTGTGTGTGTGTGTGTGTGTGTGTGTGTGTGTGTGTGCGTGTGTGTTGTTAGTGGAGGAAGCAGACAAAATTGTCAGTATGACATATAGCTACACCTAATCACTCCCCATTGCTGCCTCTATTAGACAATAGCCTACATTTATTCAATACAGCATGAGTCCCAGGTAGGGATGAAGTCTAAGCCAGGAGACCATGTGTTACGGTAACCAGTGCCACTGACACAACATTACACAGTGTGGCTCATACACACACACACACACACACACACACACACACACACACACACACACTCACGCATGCATGCACGCACGCACGCACGCACACACGCACACACACACACACACACGCACACACACACACACACACACACACACACACACACACACACACACACACACACACTCACGCATGCATGCACGCATGCACGCACGCACACACACACACACACACACACACACACACACACACACACACACACACACACACACTCACGCATGCATGCACGCACGCACGCACACACGCACACACACACACACACACACACACACACACACACACACACACACACACACACACACACACACACACACACACACACACACACACACACACACACACACACACACACATGTATGTGCTCACATCCGATATATTTCTCGAGTTTATCTGCATCTACAAGGTATTCATCGTTCCTGACTAGTTGAGGCAGTGAGTCATCTGAGTGGAGAGACAGCAAAGATCGAGAAGATTAAAGGAATTAATGCTAAATGCACAGTAATTGAGTGCAATTATACCGCATTCATATAGATTGGTGCGGCCTGCAAGTGGACGAACAAGTGCATGATGGAAATGAGACTAGGAAAGACCACAGAAGAAGTGATGAAGGGACAATTTTACACAGCAATCCATTTGCAATGTGACTACAAATGATAAATATTCAAGGCGATATCAGATCTTTTTCTCTATTTATATATTGGGCTATCTCCTGTAGAGGGGACAAGGCCATTATTGAATGATGATGCTGATGACAATGACAGTGACAATGACGATGGTATTATGACAACAATTGTGATGATACTGATGATGATGGTGGTGGTGATGATGACAATGTTTCCGGCAATGGTGTTGACGATGACAGTGGCAATGGCAATGACAGTGGTGATGACAACAGCGGTTACAGTGATGACACAATGATGATGACGTTGGCGTATAGTGTTGTGGGATAGATGGCAGCACTCTTCATAAGGGTCACAGTGTCGCCTACTGTACATGTCAGACACTCCAACAGCACTGACATACGCACGCAGTAGAGGCTACAAACAACCGTGCAGCTTCCATTTCCACTCAGAAGTATCCAACTACATGCGTAGCTCAGTGAAAGACAGCTTTAATCACCAGTTATGATCTAACACACAAGGCAATGCTCTGTACACAAGTTGTATAGATTACAATACAATCGCTGCCCATATATACGTCCTATAGAGTACTACAGTGAGATTGTTGGTGCACCGTCATCTCCTATCTTCCCTCATTGCACTTAACTCACGACAAGGGCATGTTGTTGGGCGGCTAATTACAAAACTGTGGTCTGCAGATAGAGAAAAGACAGGAAAGGTAACTTGTCACCCTCCTTCCACCTCTCCTCCCTTATCCACTGTTGCTCTCGTGTCAGAGCTGTAACAGACGCATCCCTTCACCTTCTTGAAAGAGGGAAGCCAGTAGCAGTGCTACTGGTAGGAGAGTGTGGGGGACTGTTATTCTCCTCATACATACAGTTGCTAGCTCTCTCTTCTCCTGAGTAAGCCAATCAGAGGATGTTGGGTGATGCTCCTCACACTGGGATTCTCAGGTGAGCCCTTTCTTGGAGGTCTTTGTAAGATTCAAGCCTTCTCTACCTTCTCTCTTCTTCTTCGTGTCAAATCTCCCTCTGGCTATAAATAGGCATTCGATCTAATACTGTGACCACCTGGTGCAACTGAAACCAAGTGGGTGTGCCAGGAGCTACATGGTGGGGTACTTGGGTGTTTACACTAGGCATGGGACTCCCCTGCATTCATACCAGGCCTAGGCTGTGTTCGCACACACCTAACATGACATCACACACCACAAACTACATTCTACATTCTACCTGAGTCAGTCTTTACTTCACACATTGTCATGGGGGCACATAGTGTGCATTCCATATCGGCAGTAGTGTTGCTATGGCAAACTGCTACTTTTGTTGCCATGGTAACGTGCAGGCCATTGATAGACACATTTTCACGGTAACATTCATTCCATATATGGTAGTTTTACACATACGTGCACACATTTTTCCCATTGAGGTCATTCACAGCCTTGAACGCAATTGTCATGGCAACGCAGCATCACCAGTTTCATTTGAACACTTGAATGTTAGTGAGTTTTGCATTGCAACATTCTCTGGGGAGAGCACTGACACTAGTACAATAGCTTAAGCAAGTGAAGAGAAGTAGCACTTATAAATAGTGACATAAACTATTAAAGCCACTTCATACTTGTGTGTCTGCAAGTTTGCAGTCAGACTCAAACGAACTGTCTGAAAAAGTTTACTATGCGAGGAGGAGCAAAGCGGGGGACCTCCAGGAGGTAATGGATGAGGCTGTCTGTGTGAATGTCATCACTCCCAGCTCGGAAGACATCAAACTGTCTGAAACGACCCATTACTGGAGGGACATTGTGACCATCTCCCATGAACAGAACTGCGAACCTGCTGATGTTCTGAGGCCGTGTGAGAGACCCGTCCAACAGATTTCGACAAGGGTACACAAGAGGGGAAAGAATGTCCCTCCTCTCTCCGTTCCACTCCTCCAGGAACCTCTTGGTGCACACAAACAACACAAACTCACATCTGCTGAACTGCCGCTCCACCCAGCGATTCATCCCCATGGCCGATGGACTGCCCTCACTATGGTCATTCGCAACATATTCATAGTAGACAGGTGTCAATCCATTCTCCCCAAGGACATGACAAAGATGACGGATTCTTCTCTTCACCAGTTCATCCTCCTCAGTTGAAGCAGCAAGGAAGGCGGTACCTTGCTCACGAACCTCCATCTCTGCATCGTCTGGAGTAGGCATTGACTCATATATTATCGACCCTACCTTCTTCCATCTTCTGTATCTCCACACGCTACAGATGATTAGTGCAACCACAATGCCAACAGCAACAACCCCCGCAAGCACAGGCCAGATGATTACGTTCATATTCAGAGGTGGGTCTGGAAACAGGAGGGTGGCGTTGGCGCTGTAGCAGAAGAAGACTAGCCGTGGAAGCCATCTTTTCAGGCAGCGACAACTGCTGTATTCATCATCCTCAAAGCTACAGCTTCCACTGCGTACCTGTGTGTGTGTGTGTGTGTGTGTGTGTGTGTGTGTGTGTGTGTGTGTGTGTGTGTGTGCGTGCGTGCGTGCGTGCATGTGTGTGTGCGTGCGTGTGTGCGTGTGTGCGTGTGTGTGTGTGTGTGCATGTAGTAGATACATAGTTACTCTCAGTTAAAACCACTTCAGTAAAGAGCTAGTCAGTTGTCACTAGCATACCTTGAAGTAGGCACCACTTGAGGGAGTCAGAGTCTGATTGATGGTAACAGTTTGCTGTGTAGTATTCTGAAAGAGGAGGCAGAAGCGCACATACACACACACACGTGCGTGCACACACACACAGACACACAGACACACACACACACACACACACACACACACACACACACACACACACACACACACACACACACACACACACACACACACACACACACACACACACACACACAAATAACAAGTGGAGATACCACACATGTACAATCTCTTACAACCATCAATTCTACCAATTCACTCACTCCAGGAACATCCAGAAACAGAACGTAGAGTAGATTGCTCATAAAGTCCAAGTCGTACCAATCTGCCTTGACTCCACCCTCAGCATGCTCCCAGGTCACTGTGACCACTGTCTTACCAGGCGACTGTCCAATGACAGTTGCCTTGGCATTCACTGGTGCACGAGGCACTGTCAGGACAGACACACACACACACACACACACACACACACACACACACACACACACACACACACACACACACACACACACACACACACACACACACAACAGGATAGGACAGAGGAAGTGACAGCTGTACTCAGCGGCACTGCTGTCAAGTTATCATTAAATTATGTAAAATAAGTAAACAAATCGCTTCTCAATTTGTCTTGATTTGCACCCTAGAAAATGGTGGTGTGCACAACTGCCACTGATCTCACCATAGATCGGTCCCATACATACACACACACACACACACACACACACACACACACACACACACACACACACACACACACACACACACACACACACACACACACACACACACACACACACACACACACACACACACACACACACACACACACACACACACACACACACACACACACACACACACACCAAAACATAGCCATGGCTTTCAAGAAACCCAAACATAAGCTCTTGGAGTGCTCGTTAGCATTGCACACATACACACCATTCCCTCAACAGACCATACAATCCCACGCATAACTTAATAGCCTATGTAGCTAGCTAATTATAAGTCGCTGCACGTGTCTTAGCTATGCACACGTATCCACACCCACTTACGGCAATTAGCTGGCGGACCAGCTGGGCAGGTCTGCTGGAGGAAGAGGAAGGCACGCATGGTGAATACTTCTTCTTCGCCAATGAGTCAAGGCCCGTCTGGCGACGTGCCGAACAACACAATGTCCTGTTAGCGTCGCTTACCTCCTAAGACGCGTGAAGAGAGCAACACGTTCATTGCTAAAAGTAGTTCGAACGGGCCCATTTCCCGTCTATTTTGTAGAAAGTGACTCCCTTGCCTATTCTTAAGCGATGGTTCTTGTCAGAGGAGGAGAACAAACATCCCGGGGGAAGGCCGACAAAACTTCCTTTATGAAAGTAAAAATGGCTGACATTATTTATAAATTGTGGCAATTGGCGTATATTGAAAATTCAGCACGTATTTATGGCTGCACACTTCAAACGACAGCCATACTGCTTGGCAACTGAAACATGAAGTGACGCTGTGACGACACATGACATGTAGGATGTGAATTGGAGAGGAGAGACATCTCTGCCCCCTGTACATGCAATGCATGCATATGCTGAAGGCAAATCTGTTGGATAGGTCACTTGCATACATACCTCGGTCCTTGCATACATACCTCGGTACTCCTCCATGAACCTCTCGGTGCACACAAACAGCACGAACTCACACCTGCTGAACTGCAGCTCCACCCAGCGATTCATCCCCATGGCTGATGGACTGTCCTCACTATGGTCATCTGTCATACTAGACAGGTGTTAAAGTTCATTTTTTGCTATAATAGAACGTGACAGAACATTCTTGTCAGCCCTATCTGCATCCTCATCTGTAGAAGCAACATTTAAGTATGATGCCTTATTCACGATTGTTCATCTCTATCTCAATATTGCAGTGGGAAGTTGGCAGAGTTGAATCATGCATTGATATGAGACTGCGTACTCCTTCTGACTATAGTGTGGATTGCTACATCATCCTAAGCAAGTGCTAGCTATAATAGTGGTCAGCGAGGCACGGAAGGGAATGAACGAGCATCCCACCTTGCTTCCTCCCAGCCTGACCCTTCTAGGTCTGATCTCAGCTACGTAGGGTGGTAGTGTGTTGTACGTAGCTGTTTTTATGTTTAATTGTGCACATGTGTGACGTCTACAGTCCTGTCTGTTATATAAGTACACTTCCCCTCGAGCTGAACTCTACAGCACTTTGCAATTTCACAAGATCACTTGTGTCATAGACTGCATCAAATTTATTGATTATTCCAGTATTATGAGAGGAACCCTCATACCAGGCCTTCATTGTTGCCATGACACTGTAATTGCAGTAATGGAATACACAATGTAAAGGGCAACGTAAAGTTTGACGCAATCAGATGTGCGTAGTTTGTAGTTAGGTACCCTAGCCACTGTACCAGGGTACATGCACAGACTACATCTGGCTGATGGGCTGTTTGTGTGCACACATCCCGGTGTGGTTGTAGAGGTTGTAGTGTCACACGCTCCAGTGTAAACCCCTATAGCCACCCACTTGGCTCTGTCGCACCTGCACTTGCAGCTGGCTCACGTTAAACCACAATACATGGACTATTACTCTATTCATAACATATCTCTGGTTCACTCCTACACATGTATACGTATAGCCAGGCCCATTAATTATCTAAGCACCCTAAGTGACTATCCTGTAGGATCAACAGGTACTATGCTTCATCGCGTTCGCTTCAATGCTCTGGTGTGAAGCGAACGCGATGAAGCATGGTACCTGTTGATCCTGTAGGATAGTCACTTAGGGTGCTTAGATAATTAATGGGCCTGGCTATACGTATACATGTGTAGGAGTGAACCAGAGAGATGTTATGAATAGAGTAATAGTCCATGTATTGTGGTTTAACGTGAGCCAGCTGCAAGTGCAGGTGCGACAGAGCCAAGTGGGTGGCTATAGGGGTTTACACTGGAGCGTGTGACACTACAACCTCTACAATCATACCGGGATGTGTGCACACAAACAGCCCATCAGCCAGATGTAGTCTGTGCATGTACCTTTGTACAGTGGCTAGGGTACCTAACTACAAACTACGCACATCTGATTGCGTCAAACTTTACAATGCCCTTTACATTGTGTATTCCATTACTGCAATTACAGTGTCATGGCAACAATGAGGGCGTGGTCTGAGAGTTCCACTCCTAATAGTGAAATAATCAATAAATTTGACACAGTCCATGACACAATTGATCTTAAATGTACATCTTGAACTGGTAGAGAAGGGTTGGATTGGATTGCATTGAATTTCATGGTATAGGCCTATCAATTCTCCATCTCTTGTATCTCCACACACCACAGATGGATAATGTGGTCACCATGGCAACTGAAACAACCCCCACAAGCACAGGCCAGATGATTACATTCACATTCAGAGGTGGGTCTGGAAACAGGAGGGTGGCGTTGGCGCTGTAGCAGAAGACTACGTAGATGTGGAAGCCATCTATTCAGGCAGCAAAAATTTACGTAGTTGTTATTCTCAAGGACACAGCTTCCATTGCATATCCGTGTGCATGTGTGTGTGTGCGTGGGAGGCATGGCTGCATGGAGAGGGAAAATGCAAACCTGGAGGCTTCAGCTCCATAGTGCGTACACCCTTGCACAAGTAGTGACATTGTCACGGAAACGTTTAGTCCACACAGTAGCCATATTCATACACAGTATACAATAACACACGACAACAAAAAAAAGCAACTCCATACATACATACTAGTGTGTCTGCAAGTTTCAAATTAGATTTCAAACGAACTGTCTGAAAAAGTTTACTATGCGAGGCTTAGCAAAGCGGGGGACCTCCAGGAGGTAACGGATGAGGCTGTCTGTGTGAATGTCATCACTCCCTACTTTGAAGACATCAAACTGTCTGAAACAACCCATTACTGGAGGGACATTGTGACCATCTCCCATGAACAGAACAGCGAACTTGCTGATGTTCTGAGGCCGTGTGAGAGACCCGTCCAACAGATTTCGACAAGGGTACACAAGAGGGGAGAGAATGTCCCTCCTCTCTCCGTTCCACTCCTCCAGGAACCTCTTGGTGCACACAAACAACACAAACTCACACCTGCTGAACTGCCGCTCCACCCAGCGATTCATCCCCATGGCTGATGGACTGTCCTCACTATGGTCATTTGCAACATACTCATAGTAGACATACGTCAACCCATTCTCCCCAAGGACAGAACAAAGGTGGCGGATTCTTCGCTTCACCAGTTCATTCTCCTCAGTTGAAGCAACAAGGAAGATGGTACCTTGCTCACGAACCTCCAACTCTGCATCGTCTGGAGATGGCTGCATGACATATGGTATTGGCCCTTCTGTCCATCTTCTGTATCTCCACAAAATGCAGATGATTACTGTGATCACCATGACAACCATAACAATGCCTGCAAGCACAGGCCAGAAGATAAAGTGTACATTCAGGCCAGATGGGCCGGGAAACAGGAGGGTGGCGTTGGTGCCATGGCAGAAGAGAACAGGCTGTGGCAGGTTTCTTTCCAGGCAGAGACAATCTCCATACTCATCTTTCTCATAGCTATAGCCTCCACTGCGTATCTGTGTGTGTGTGTGTGTGTGTGTGTGTGTGTGTGTGTGTGTGTGTGTGTGTGTGTGTGTGTGTGTGTGTGTGTGTGTGCGCGCGCGTGCGTGCGTGCGTGCGTGCGTGTGTGTGTGTGTACAATAGATACCATCACTTAAGGCCACTTTAATACAGAGCTAGTCAGTTGTCACTAGCATACCTTGAAGTAGGCACCACTTGAGGGAGTCAGAGTCTGATTGATGGTAACAGTTTGCTGTGTAGTATTCTGAAAGAGGAGGCAGAAGCGCACAAACACATACACACACATACACACACACACACACACACACACACACACACACACACACACACACACACACACACACACACACACACACACACACACACACACACACACACACACACACACACAACACACACACACACACACACACACACACACACACACACACACACACACACACACTCCAGGAACATCCAGAAACAGAACGTAGAGTAGATTGCTCATAAAGTCCAAGTCGTACCAATCTGCCTTGACTCCACCCTCAGCATGCTCCCAGGTCACTGTGACCACTGTCTTACCAGGCGACTGTCCAATGACAGTTGCCTTGGCATTCACTGGTGCACGAGGCACTGTCAGGACACACACACACATACACACACACACACACACACACACACACACACACACACAACAGGATAGGACAGAGGAAGTGAAAGAGGTCATCTAGTCAGCTATTTGAGCATAATTTTACATGCAACATTCACCCCCCACAGAGTGTACACACACCCATACCAACAGAAGTATTACATAGACACACACACACACACACAATATGACAGCACCGAGGAAGTGAGTGGTAAACATAACTGAATTCTTTTAGCAGCTGCTCAGTCCCTGTTTCATTTGCAGCAGCTGTCTCTTGTACAACTAGTACAAAATTAATTTGTACTTGTTTCCTGTCACATTGTGTACTTTAGTACAAGTAACAGCTGCAAGGGACCCAAAGTATGGACAGCTGCTAATAAGATTTTAGCATGCTACTGGAGATGGTGTTTCATGCATCATTCACTGATGGAGGTAGCTGGAAGCTAGCATCTGAAGCACAATATGAATGAAGGCACTAAAGTGATAACCCTCAGTGTAATAAGCTAAAATGTTAATTAGAATGTATGGTTCTATATTAAGAGCTGGTATTAAGTCAATAGTACTGCATGGGAGAATGATAGCAATTGTAATTACACTGTAGTAAACTATACTATTTTCAGACATGCAATAAGGCAACAGTGCTGACTCTGCAATATGAGAAACTATATATTACATCATGGTACACTATGCTATTTTTAGAGGTGGTAACCAGTCAGTGCGCAGCAATCTAGCAATTACAACATTATGGCAAATATTTAGAGCAGCCAACACCTCAAGTTAGATGTGGCATTGTTGAAGGCTGATATTGCAATTGCATTCAAAACTGTAACACTTTCATCACTGGAGATCCTTATGACTTCCAGAATGTGAGTATGAAAATCAAAGTGTTGAAAGTAAAGGACCAAGTGGAATTTGGGGAAAGACTGAAACAGGTTCTGCAAGGCACAAAATACCTCACTCACTTCAGGCCCCGCTCAGTCCAGAGCAACCACCAGTGATTACCATACGCACGTGCGCTATATAGCTTTGTGCAAACACAATGGCAAAGTGGGCAACTAAAGCACCGCATGGTCGAGAACAATGTCGCGTGATTAGAATACACTTATGTGCTAGCCAGGGCAACCAAAATAGCAGACAGGTACGCTAGTAGTAGTCTAGTGGGCCAGCCCCTCCACCTTGCAAAAGGAGGATCTGGCTTCACTTGTATAACGTTTTTGTGCTGACTTTTGCAATCCACTGGTTGGAACAATCGAATTGCAGAATGCACGTAAACTGTAAATGTAACGCATACGCATAAACATATTACACTGTGACTCTGCATTCGAATTATACAAGTCTGACAGAGCGTACAACTGATGGCTACAACAGAGGGATGGTGAAGACTTTAGCACTTCAAACAAGTATTTCGAGTTAAAAACTCGTGGGGCTGCCGCCCCAACTCAAAATACTTCCTCCCTTCGGTCGCTGCTCTGTCACTCACAATAGGTAAACATGACATCGCGTTATAATACCTCAGTAACTTCAGCACACACACACACACACACCACTATCACCAGACACATGAGAGACACACACACACACACACACACACACACACACACACACACACACACACACACACACACACACACACACACACACACACACACACACACAACACACACACACACTCACCACACACACCACACACCACACACACCACATGCACACACACACACCACATACACACACACACCACACACACACACACACCACATACACACACACCACACACACACCACATGCACACACACACCACACACACACCACATGCACACACACACCACACACACACCACATACACACACACACCACACACACACACCACATACACACACACACACACACAAACACACACACACACACCACATACACACACACACACACACACACACACACACACACACACACACACACACACTACACACACACACACACACCACACACACACCACATACACACACACACCACACACACACCACATACACACACACACACACACACAAACACACACACACACACCACATACACACACACACACACACACACACACACACACACACACACACACACACACACACATACACACACACACACACACACACCACACACACAAACCCACAACACATGCACAGAGAAATGTCCAGCAAAGACAGACACATGACTGCTTATAGTACATGCATTTACAGTGAGTAATTACAGAAACATAATGTACCAAGGAACCCACAGTCGCCAGAGTAGCTAGTGGTCTGTGATGGCAAAAGCTACGTACGTTTGCTACAGCGCAGTACGCGTGGGCCAGATTCTGAAGAGCATTTAGAAGGGCAACCGTGCGAGTTAAGCTTTTCAACGCTAGAAACGGTTGAAGAACGTTAGCGTGTACATATCACGGCGTTCACCAGTTTCTACGTTACTCCTGTCATGTGTTCCAGGCGGCGGAGTGAAGTCCTCCGAGGCGTAGCAGCCATTATCGAAGAAGGCGCGGGGCGAAGTCGATGACCTGTTGGGCGCTGTCTCGAAGCTGTGTCTTTGCCCGTCGACCAGAAGTGCTGTAGGAGTCTGTTCCAGGATCAGAGGCGGAAGAGAACGTCCAAAGTTCGCTAAAACGTCGTTTGGAAGCCGGTTTTCAAAGTCACTTGGCCTCGCACACGGTCCACTTCCGGCCGAATAAAATGGCCGACAATATAAATTCCCTATACCCAATACTTCGTCCAATACATTCAATATAAATGTAAGCATTGACGTACAACCGTAGGTTGGCGTATTATATATATATATATATATATATCCGTAACATGAAGCCATATGAAAACGTCAATTTGAAAACAATATAGGGGCTGCCTGCGGCAGCCCCTAAAAATCGGTTGCTGCGAAGGAGAGAAGGCTGCTAGGTACAGAAACGTCAAGAACAGTCACGTTTATGCGTATACGTTACATTTGCAGTTTACGTGCATTCTGCAATCCGATTGGTCCAACCGGTAAATTGTGAAAGTCAGATCCTGCACAAAACGTTATATGAGTGAAGCCAGACCCTCCTTCCACCAGGTGGAGGGGCTGGCTAGCCAGACTACGCTAGTAGCTTCAAAGTGAATTCTGTAGCTTTGCAAAGAGGCTGTTTTACAAAAACTGCTCATTTTAATTCAATCTTTCACTGCGCTGAGACAATCTGTAGGTCTTCTTGTTCAATTTGTTATTGTATGGAAAAGCTGTAATGAACACACACACACACACACACACACACACACACACACACACACACACACACACACACACACACACACACACACACACACACACACACACATACACACACACACACACACACACACACACAACTACTGTAACCCTACGGCAAATGCACTGAGGGTTAATTAGCCTCGTCCCCAGGCTGTCCACAATAATTAGCATGGGTGGGAAGGTCGGCCTGGTATACACTGTTTGCACATACCTAAACTTTCCCCCAAAAGTATGGGAACGGAAACTGACATGCTTGTATATTATTGGTAAAACTCAATGACGGCAAACGGCTACTGCGCAAGCGACAGATGAAAGTCAATTCACCAACGCTCCAACTTACGCTTTTTCTCGTATTGGACTTCCTGGTATCGCGATTAAGCAAGAACGGTTATCTGTTATTCATTACCACTATGATCGGAACGACGTAACTATGACGTAACGGTATTTTTGTGGCTACCGACTAGTTTCAAAGTCGGTCTGCAATGAGGTGTTGCCATTCTTTTTCAAGTTCACTGGAAGTAAGTCTGGCAGCATTGTGCTCGTATTGTCTCCCCTTGTATCCTTGATGGTGGACCAAATTTGAAGCCTCAGCAGACGTTTCTGACTGTAGGGTGAAGCTCCTACCCCAGTAGAGTCCTTGGGGTGCTTGCTTCCTTGCACCTGTAACTTTCGAAAGCTTTCCTGAGCCACCTCACAGATCCCGTGGAGCTTGCTTTCGATGAACTGAGCTGTTACTAGGCAAATCCTGCAAACATACAACGGCAAACTGTCGTCAATTTCGATTGCCACCAACAGCAGCTCCCTAAGGCACCCAGGAAGGTCTTCCTTCAGCCCCTTTCAGCTGAACAGCTAGGAAACGTCCGACAAGCAAACTCTGCATTTGCAGAGCTTTACGAAGGCTGAGCACATTGCCGTCTATTGATATTCAACCTTATGCAATCCACCGTCGACGCGCCATTTCGGTACAGAAGTATGACGTCACAGAACAGTGGCTTCCAGGCCACTTTTCTCCTCCCCAGCAATCAATGCAAAGGGCCTGGGGACAAGGCTAAATAAGAATGAACCTTAAACTTGTCTGATTCATGTACAAGGGACAGCTGCAAGTGACTCAACGTTTGGATGACTATTTCTAACATGTTATCCAGTCAATTTCAGAATCGTGGTCCAAAATTTAATGGTAAATGGCAAATGGCATAACACCATAGCATATGTCAATACTGGACAATAGGTGTGACGTAATGGCAAGCAGTAAAACTAATACTTATGTCATGCCCAATTGGCCATTCAGCCATTTTCTGTTTTGGCCAACCAAGCATTCCAATATCACCTGTACAGCAGAAGTGCTTTACAAAATGTGTTTGCAAACTGGATGTGCATGGCATAAATTGTGTGCAAGACTTTCCCGCCGTGAAATGCTGACTGATATTTGTGAAAATACCGTCTGACCAAAACAAGACATACTGGTATAGCTAGTGGCCATCTTGACAGCCAGTTTGAATGCATTGCACAAACGCATATAAAAACACATGCACACACACTATGTTAACCTCTCCCACTTTGGCTCATTCCCTCACTCACTATCTTTCCCACACACAGTGTTCTCTGAGCTACCCACTGTCTCAAAGCAATCACGCACAGTCACATCTCGAGGACAGGTTCCTTGAAGAGTCAATTCCGAGTCTTTCCACTCCAATCCTGAGCTGGAAGAATATGAAAGAGATGGAAGAGAATCAATAGCCCCAGCCCTACACATTGTGGCAGACACACGTCAACGTGGACTTACAGTCACTGCGACTTGATCTCGTGACTGTCAAAGCAGTAATCCGGAGGATTGATTGTGGAACATTCACCAGCTGTGACAGTGGAGCAATCACCATGGAGACCATCTGCAAAGAAAATGGAGGTCAACACACTGTTAAAGGAATACAGCAGACACACACACATGAGTGCACGGGCAACACTAAATTATACAGTGATAAGAATAATATTCATGCCAAAATTGGCTGCTTGTTGTCCTAATCAAATCGTACACAAACACATGAATGCATCTAATGTATAGTGTAACTCTCACAAATACATTTGGTAGACAGAAGCACACTGTTCCCCTTTGCCATCAGAGACATGATGTGAAATCTCAAATGCAGTCTCTCCAGATGGGATGTATTCAGCTACACACAATACAAAAACGTGACACGGTGAAGAGATGCCAACCACAGATCGAATATATGTCATAACCAAAAAAGTTCTTACACAAATAGTCCCATGTCACAATCACATCAAGCTTGCAGCCTAGCTGTATAGTTGAGTGCCACTTTGAGGGAGTCTGGCTTGAAGCTGCCAGAAAAGGTACTGTCTGCTTCACAAGTTGGACCTGACATTGCAACCCCAGAGAGAGGGAGGGAGATGAAAGGAAGGCAGTGTGGCTTGTGTGTGTGTGTGTGTGTGTGTGTGTGTGTGTGTGTGTGTGTGTGTGTGTGTGTGTGTGTGTGTGTGTGTGTGTGTGTGTGTGTGTGTGTGTGTGTGTGTGTGTGTGTGTGTGCACGTGTGTGTGTGTGTGCCTCAGTAACTCACAAGAACATGCTGTGATGGTGTCCAGCGACAAGTGACATGTTCTGTTGCTGTCCTCATATTCTGTGCATATGTTTGTGTGCAGGCAAGCACATTAACAGGTACATTGACAATTGTAGTGCCAGTAAATGAATTACATGCATTGACGGATGCAAACAGGAAGCAGCGAATGACCATAGCTCCAATTGTTCTCAATAACCATGCATCTGGGATGTAGCTACGCACAACAGCATGTACGTATGGCAAAGTACACTGTACACGTGTTGATGTAGAACCACTTACGGCAATTAGCTGGCGGACAGCTGCGAACGTCTGGTGGAGGAAGAGGAAGAGGAAGGCACGCATGGTGAATACTTCTTCTTCACTAATGAGTCAAGGCCCGTCTGGCTACGTGCCGAACAACACAACGTTCTGTTAGCGTCGCTTACCTCCTAAGACGCGTGAAGAGAGCAACACGTTCATTGCTAAAAGTAGTTCGAACGGGCCCATTTCCCGTCTATTCTGTAGAAAGTGACCCTCTTGCCTATTCTTAAGCGATGGTTCTTGTCAGAGGAGGCGAGCACACATCCCAGGAAGGCGGCCGACAAGGGTGAATCCGTTTAGAAAATAAAATGGCCGACTACAATTAACTCTTAACACTTTTACATGGCCTTCATTGTACTGCACTCTACTGCACCCCAAGCACCATAAATTGCTTGGCAACTACAAGACGAAGTGACACTGTGACAGCACATGACATGCTGTATATTGCAAATCTGATCAGAAAGGACATTCTCTGCTCCCTCGCTCGCTCAGTGTTTGTAGCAACCAGCTGCAGCATCATTAGGTGTATGCCGGTGCAACTACAGAACCAAGTGGGTGATTTGTGTGTTTGCTCTAGCACGTGTGACACTATAAATCCTATGCACATAAACCAGCCAGATGTAGTTTGTGAACATACCCTGGCACAGTGGTTAGGATGCAATATTGAATGATGAATCAGAAAAGGGAGAGGTCCATTCAGAGCATTAAAGGAAGAGTGAAAGTGTAACCCTTGCATTCAGCCACTTTGGATGGTGAAAAGAGGCATTGAATAAGTGGACTAAAATTTTCAGACTAGGACCATTTTGTACAGACAAATCTGGTCCGGGGACCAATATTTTCATGAAAAACTGCCCCTATTTTCTAACCACTATTTTCAGGAGCAATTTTCCATTGACAGTCCGATGATACTTCACATTTACACACATTGCATTCGCCCTGACGGCTAACATACATGCACTCCCTATACTGCACTGTTGATCATCATAACTTCCACACTGTAGATATGTTGCCATGGTAACATGCATTGAACTTGTAGTGAGGTTGTCATGAAACCATTCATTCTACATGCAGTAATGATATTCATAGACAAACACAATGACTAAACAGATATACAGCAATACTCAGCAACGAATAAAGGACAGTCAAACAAATAAAAGCAACTCCATACATACATACTTGTGTGTCTGCAAGTTTCAAATTAGATTTCAAACGAACTGTCTGAAAAAGTTCACTATACGGGGCGGAGCAAAGCGGGGGACCTCCAGGAGGTAACGGATGAGGCTGTCTGTGTCAATGTCATCACTCCCTGCTTGGAAGACATCAAACTGTCTGAAACGACCCATTACTGGAGGGACATTGTGACCATCTCCCATGAACAGAACAGCGAACCTGCTGATGTTCTGAGGCCGTGTGAGAGACCCATCCAACAGATGTCGACAAGGGTACACAAGAGGGGAGAGGATGTCCCTCCTCTCTCCGTTCCACTCCTCCAGGAACCTCTTAGTGCACACAAACAACACAAACTCACACCTGCTGAACTGTCGCTCCACCCAGCGATTCATCCCCATGGCCGATGGACTGCCCTCACTATGGTCATTCGCAACATATTCGTAGTAGACAGGTGTCAACTTGTTATCTGCTAGGACATGACAAAGATGACGGATTCTTCTCTTCACCAGTTCATCCTCCTCAGTTGAAGCAACAAGGAAGACGGGACCTTGCTCACGAACCTCCATCTCAACATCATCTGTAATGGGCACTGGGTCATATATCGCTGACCTATCATTCTTACATTTGCTGCACCTCCACACACCACAGACGACTAGTGCAATCACTATAGCAACTATGACAACCCCCGCAAGCACAGGCCAGAAGATAAAGTGCACATTCAGAGGTGGGCCGGGAAACAGGAGGGTGGCGTTGGTGCCATGGCAGAAGAGAACAGGCTGCGGCAACAATCTTGTCTGGCAATGACAATGTCTGTCCTTCTCGTAGCTATAGCCTCCACTGCGTATCTGTGTGTGTGCGTGTGTGTGCGTGCGTGCGTGCGGTGGTGTGTGTGTGTGTGTGTGTGTGTGTGTGTGTGTGTGTGCAGTGTGTGTGTGTGTGTGTGTGTGTGTGTGTGTGTGTGTGTGTGTGTGTGTGTGTGTGTGTGTGTGTGTGTGTGTGTGTGTGTGTGTGTGTGTGTGTGTGTGTGTGTGTGTGTGTGTGTGTGTGTGTGTGTGTGTGTGTGTGTGTGTGTGTGTGTGCAGTGGAGTTATAAGCAGAGTGTATTATTTGGCACAGTCTCACTGGAAGTCATTGCAATATATATTAGTTAGTTGCCTGTGTGCAGCAGCATACCATGAAGTAGGCACCACTTGAGGGCATCAGAGACTGATTGATGGTAACAGTTTGCTTCGTAGTATTCTGAAAGAGGAAGCAGAAGCACACAAACACACATACACATATAAACCAGTGGAGATACCACAAACCGTTCAAACCATCAACTCTACCAATTTGAAGTATTCACTTACTCCAGGAACATTGACATGAGCTTCACGTGGATCGCTAATAAAGTCCAAGTCGTACCAATCTGCCTTGACTCCACCCTCAGCATGCTCCCAGGTCACTTTGACCACTGTCTTACCAGGCGACTGTCCAATGACAGTTGCCTTGGCATTCACTGGTGCATGAGGCACTGTCAGGACAGACAGACACACACACAACAGGATAGGACAGAGGAAGTGACAGTGGCCGTCTACACAATCAACTACTTTGAGTATAATCTTATACACCTCACACAGCACACATACCAACTGAAGTACAGTAAAAAATCCCTAAAATTTGACTTTGATTTTGCTATGAATTTGGAATGCATCGTTGATGTCTGGACATTCATAGCCTCGATTCTCGCATCTGATTGCATCTTTAGAGCAACATGACTATTGCAGACCCCTCACTCACTATCCTTTCCACACACAGTGTTCTCCGAGCTACCCACTGTCTCGAAGCAATCACGCACAGTCACATCTGAGGACAGATGCCTCAAAGAGTCAATTTCGGGTCTTTCCACTTCAATCCTGAGCTGCAATTATGTGAAAGAGTTGTAAATAAATAAGAGCCCCCAGCCCTTATATAGTAATAGGTGTGGACATACAGTCACTTTGACTTGATCTATGTGACTATCAGAGCCGTAATCCGGGAGATGTGACAGTGGAGCAATCACCATGGTGACCGTCTGCAAAGGAAAATGGAGGTCAACACACTGTCAAAGGAGTACAGCAGACACACACACACACAATGAGTGCACGGACAACACTAAATGATACAGTGATAAGAATATACATAAATTGGCTGATAGTTGTACTTCATCAAACACAAACACAAAGATGCCTACACATATAAATGATGCACAATGTAACTCTCACTGCATACATTTGGTAGACAGAAGCACACTGTTCCCCTTTTGCCATCAGAGGTGTGATGTGAAATCTCAAATGCAGTCTCTCCAGATGGGGTGCGTTCAGCTACACACAAGACAAAAAACGTGACAAGGTGAAGAGATGCCAACCACAGATAAGAATATATGTCATAACCAAAAAAGTTCTTACACAAATAGTCCCATGTCACAATCACATCAGCTTGCCGCCTGGCTGTATAGTTGAGTGCCACTTTGAGGGAGTCTGGCTTGAAGCTGCCAAATAAGGTACTGTCTACAGCACAAGTTGGACCTGACATTGCAACACCCGAGAGAGAGAGATGAAAGGAAGGCAGTGTGGCTTGAGTGTGTGTGTGTGTGTGTGTGTATGTGTGTGTGTGTGTGTGTGTGTGTGTGTGTGTGTGTGTGTGTGTGCGTGTGTGGTGTGTGTGTGCATGTGTGTGTGTGTGTGTGTGTGTGCGTGTGCGTGTGCAAATGTGTGTGATAGCAACTCACAAGGACATGTTGTGAAGATGTCTGATGTCAAGCGACACGAGGTATCGCCATCCTCATATTCTGTTCAAGTGTGTATATGTATGCACATAGCAGCATAAACAAGTGAACGTATGGCACGGATGGAGCCAAGTGGGAAACAGCAAAGAGCCATGGCTCCAAATTACCCATCATCACCTCTCTCCACACACAAACACACCAATTCTCTCAACAACCATGCACCTGGTATATAGTTAACACCACCATTCCATACTTTCTACTTACTATAAGTCGGTGGACAAACTGACGTAGCTGCAGGAGATAGAGGAAGATCGCATAAGGAGCACACACACAGCAAGACAACTCTCCTCATTTTGACTACCACTCCCGCACTCACTATCTTTTTCACAGACAGTTTTCTCTGAGCTATCTACAGACACATTTGTGGACAAATGTCTCAAAGCGTCAATTCCAAGTGTTGCTACTTCAAACTTCAGCTGCAATGATTTGCAGAGATACAAATGAAATTAAGAGCCCCCAGCCCTTATATGGTAGTAAGTGTGGACTTACAGTCACTGTGACTTGATCTATGCGGCTATCAGAGAGATGTGACAGTGGAGCGGTCACCATGGTGACCGTCTGCAAAGGAAAATGGAGGTCAACACACTGTTAAAGGAGTACAGCAGACACACACACAGTGAGTGCTCGGACAACATTAAATGGTTACAATGATACAAATATACACAGAAAATGGCTGATTGCCAACCAGTACCTAATGGTACACAAACACACTTATGCCTATACATATAAATGGTGCATGTTGCATACATTTGGTAGACAGAAGCACACTGTTCCCCTTTTGCCATCAGAGGAGTGATGTGAAATCTCAAATGCAGTCTCTCCAGATGGGATGCGTTCAACAGCTAAACACAAGAGATATAAACATAGCAAGGTGAAGAAATTCAAATGGGGTGAAGGGTGAAGACATTCTAATGCAGATAGGAGTGTTTGAATGACTGCTCTTACGTGTATGAAGATAGTCCCATGTCACAATCATGTCCGCTTGCCGCCTGGCTGTATAGTTCAGTGCCACTTTGAGGGAGTCTGGCTTGAAGCTGCCAAATAAGGTACTGTCTACAGCACAAGTTGGACCTGACATTGCAACACCAGAGAGAGAGGGAGATGAAAGGAAGGCAGTGTGGCTTGTGTGTGTGTGTGTGTGTGTGTGTGTGTGTGTGTGTGCGTGCATCAGCAACTGACAAGAACATGCTGTGACAGTGTCCAGCGACAAGTGACATTTTGTGTTGCTGTCTTCATATTCTGCATACACGTGACAGTGTAAACACGTGAATAGCGAGTGCGGTGAATGAAGAGGTCAGTGCATTGTATGAATGGAGACAAACAGGAACAACAAGCGACCATGGCTCTCAACTTGCACCCAACCATCAGTTCTCTCTGCTTGTGTGCGATGTACAAGCACACCATGTCTCCCACCAACCACCTGGTGTATAGCTAAACATTACGTATCACATTCCGCGCATATGTAACTTGATATGCCGGTCAAAACACGTGTCAATACATTAACCCACTTACGGCACTTAGCTGGCGGACAGCGCACGTCTGCGAAAGGAAGATGAAGAGCAAGGCATGCATGGTGAACACTTCTTCTTCACTAATGAGTCAAGGCCCGCCTGGCTACGTGCCGAACAACACAATTTCCTGTTAGCGTCGCTTACCTCCTAAGACGCGTGAAGAGAGCAACACGTTCATTGCTAAAAGTAGTTCGAACGGCCCCATTTCCCGTCTATTCTGTAGAAAGTGACTCTCCCGGCTATTCTTAAGCGATAGTTCTTGTCAGAGGAGGCCAACTAATATCCCAGGGGATGCCCGATGCCGACTTCCTTGTGGAAAAAATGGCTGACGTATGTGACGATGGCTAATTAAATCAAAGGCACACTGTGAATATTTACATTGTAACATATACATGCACACTTTAAACGTTAAAGGGAACAGCAGTTATAAATTATATTGCTTGGCAACTAAAAAGATGAAATGTCACTATGACAAGACATGACATGCAGTATGTGAGTTAAAGCGGAGGGACATCCTCTGATGTGACACTGACAACGCCTGACATTTTAATACGTAATGTCAGTTTATACACGTTTTGTGAAAACTGTTTGATACTGCAGTGAACAGTTAAGCAATCTGTCTGACAAAGTTTACCACACGAGGTGGAACAAATGGAGGCACCTCCAGGAGGTAGTGGATGAGACTGTCCGCATGAATGTCCTCATTCCCTACTTGGAAAACGTCAAACTGTCTGAAACAACCCAGTATTGGCGGGAAAACGTGTCTGTCACCCATAAACAGAACAGCATAACGGCTAATGTTCTGAGGTAACGCAGCTGATCCGTACAACAGATTTCGACAAGGGTACACAAGAGGGGCGAGAATGTCCCTCCTCTCTCCGTTCCACTCCTCCAGGAACCTCTCGGTGCACACAAATAGCACAAACTCACACCTGCTGAACTGCCGCTCCACCCAGCAATTCATTCCCAAGGCCAACGGACCGTCCACGTTGTGTTCATTCGCAACATACTCATAGTGGACAGGCGTTAACCCATGGTCCCCAAGGACATGACATAGGTGGCGAATCCTTCCCATCATCCCCGCGTCCTCCTCTGTTGAAGCGACAATGAATACGGTGCCTGGCTCACGATCATCCATCTCTACCTCACTTGGAGTTGGAGGTAGTTCAGTGTAGCGATGATTCTGACGGTGGTGTTTGATCTTTCTCCTGACTCTTGAGATGCAAAACAATGTGCAGAAGACTATTAACACAACCAACACCCCACCTCCGATGACTGGCCACACAATCAGGTCAACATGGTTCAGTGGAAGGTCTGGAAACTGAAAATCGGCATTGGCACTTGGTGGACCGAAACCATATTCAATACCTGATTCTCTCTTTTTTTCACAGCATCTGCACACAATGTCAAGAATGATTCTGCTGCTTTTGATGCCAGCCATGACCTTCAAATGATGAGATAGAGGAATTGTATACAGCAAGAACAGATATCCACACTTGAAAACAGGTATTACTGAACTTCACTAGCCAGAAGTGGCTGAAATTGAGCCATGCAATAATTTGTCAACTATATGACAGCTGCCATCATCAGTGGCACACCACCTGACAATGGGGTATAGGGAAGGAGGTTCCTAAGGGTTCCTGACTGACAACAATGATAGTCCAGCAGCTGCAGGCAGCTGAAAAGTGTAGCAAAATCATCATACCCCAGTGCACTACTCTGACCATGTACTGTACCTGTGGTATCATACACATGCATGCATGTATTGCATTCATACAATTAAGTGCAGTCAATATATATCCCCACCTGAGCGTATAGTTGACTTGAAGGTGAATAAGTCCCATTGAGGGTGAATTTGTACTCTGTTGTATTCTGAGAGTGAAGGAAAGTGGATTTTATAACACTTGGTGTACTTTGGACAATTGCTATCATCAGTAGAAATAATATGCATTGTGTGTGTTTTTAGATTGAGAGCGCAGAAACTCACCCCAGGAACCAACTGTTGCAACTCAGTCAAACTAGTGTCGTCGTGTTTGCTCATAACAGAAACGAGATACTTAGCAATGTGTGTGCCATCCTTAGGTGGTGTCCAGGACACGAGAGCAACACTTGTACCGGGATGTTGAGCAATCACAACTGCCTTGACGCTTTCTGGAGAGTCTGGAACTGCACACACACATAAGGCATAAACACATGACTGAGAAATAGGTTGACTCGACACAGCATGGCCGGGAGTAGGGGAATACAATGGCTTCCACTAATTGCTCACAAATGAACACTAACTAACTCTTTGTGCCACAGATGCCTGATTGGTTTCCCATGGTCTCAAAGCAATCATGGACAGGAACAGTCAAGTGTAGTTGTCTGCAGCTCTCAACATGTGTAAGCTATGTACAATAAAAACACCAAGAGGACCAGCTATTGCAATATCTAATATACATGTACATTATGCTGCAGCGCATGGTGATCCCTATAAGGTGCACTAAGTACCATAATTACACACAAAGAATCAAACATGTAGCTGCCCGTGCTACGTTAAGCGTTGTTTCCATTACACATGGGTGTCCGTTGTGCACATGTGTGCAAAATGTCTTAGGTTAATTGACTCACCGTCACAGAAATTTTATTGATGTATTCTTTCCTGCAGTATTTAGGAGGCCAATTCAGAGGTGCTTCTACACGTGTGGTTGCCTGCAGGCATTGAATCATGATGAAGATAATTTATACATTACTGCACATGTGATTTCATGAAGTATTGCATGCAAGCAGGTACACGGAGCTCATAGGTGAATAGTGGAAAGCGCAAGCATCCATGCAAGATGCCAGTCAACTAGCTAATGCTGTTAATTGTGTACACAATAATCTGTATACATACACAAGCACAAATGGATGCGTTTAGCATGAGCAAGAGGGCAAAGGAGAGGGATCAAAAAGGAGAGGGAGAGGGAGAGGGAGAGGGAGAGGGAGAGGGAGAGGGAGAGGGAGAGGGAGAGGGAGAGGGAGAGGGAGAGGGAGAGAGAGAGGGAGAGGGAGAGGGAGAGGGAGAGGGAGAGGGTGAATGAGAGGGAGAGGGAGAGGGAGAGTGAGAGTGAGAGTAAGAGTGAAATGGAGAGGGAGAGGGAGAGGGAGAGGAAGAGGGAGAGGGAGAGGGAGAGGGAGAGGAAGAGGGAGTGGGAGAGGGAGTGGGAGAAATGTGTGCATTGTCTTATTTCAGACCTACTTTGGCAAGAGAAAGACACACTGTTTGTGCTTTCTTCACATTCGAATGAAAGTGATAAATTATCTTAAGTTGAAGAGTACCACTACCGCTTGGAAGGTCACCATCTATTGAAGGAAAATACAATGCTGCTTGCTAATATAAATCTACAGTATGTCTGCAATATGCGTCATAGTACATCATTGTATTCTACTTGTGTTAATCTTACCTGAAAGTGCCCATGTAATGATTGCTTTGGCATCTGTTCTTTTAGTGTAGTTGACTGCCACTTTAAGATCTTGTGAGCTTGCAAAATTGCCTCTGCTGGATGCGCCATGCTGACACTCTGAACCTAATGCATGCATGCAGTGGCAACGTCAAGGGATGAGTGTCACACAGCTGTATGTATTGTGCAACTTACAAGAACAGCTGGGAAGGTCTTCTAGCTCGAACGTGCAGATGCCGTCATTGGTGTCCCCTGCAGTATGTGTGTCCGTGCGAAGCAAATTGTGATGCGGCGAGTATACTTTACACAGGTATACAGCTACAAGCAAGATATATATGCCAAAGGACTTACCGTTGCATTTAGGACAATAACAGTATCCTCCTGTGAGTGGGGAATGGCAAGACCAGTTAGAACGCATTCAAGTGCACTTTATTGCACAGTGCACAGCGCGACGCTGCCAGGGCTATATAGCGCGGCGCGGCGCTCATAGCGGAGAAAACGCTACCAATTTAGATTACCTTTCGGAAAACCGATACACAGCAGAATGAGCACTTTGAAGAGCACCGTAGGGAACATTTCACAGCGTCCCTCCACGTAAGCAGGTTGCAGCTGTCTCCTCAAGGGACGGCTGGAGAAGAACGTCCCATACTCTACTCTTAGTAGCAGCGCGTCTTCCGGCTCTCTCCGTTCAACTTTGCGAAGCCATGGACAAAACGCCTGTGTTGTTGCCGATCGTATTATGACTACCGCACCAAGCAAGCTGAAAATTGGTTGTACCGTACGAGTGTCATAAAGGGCTTCCGGAGTTCACTACACACAATGTACTGTGGTGCCCTTGTTAAGATGGAATGTAGCAGGAGTGGTCAACAAGCAGAGACGAGCTTCACAAGGACTTCACATCGATGTAGCTACCTGCCTTTGGGAGGAGCTGTGGTGTGTAACAATCCTGTTGTTATTAAACCAAGATGTCATGCTGTAGACTAGAGCACCATGTTGCCATGACTTCCAGTCCAAATGAGAATGCGAGTCCTTAATTGCATGCATTGTTCCATTTCTAGAAAATAGACTGCTAACACAACCTTTGCACTCACTCAGTGTTATACGTACCTCTCTGTTTTCAACTCTCAGGGAAGAGTGGGACAACTATGTTCTGATTGCAAGGGTGTCATATTTCAGAGATACATTTAGGCATATCTCTAGCTATTAACAAGAACAGTGGCTTCTAAGTGCCTTTTTCATTAAGTGATATAACATTTCAATGCAGTATACGTGTGACATTTCAAGCGGTTCCACTGTAATGTACATTTAAGGGTGTACTGTTGTAAACCGCAAGTCTTGTTATGAAGGTGGCTAATTATAATTTGTACGTCATTAGCAGTGTTGATTCAGCTGTGACACTAAAAGTCCCTGAACTACAGAAAATATTCCATTTCATGCTTCAATTGATGTCATTTTGGTGTTTGTACATTGTCTTCTATTGCTCGCTAAAACATATGACATTGGAAATGGTGTTCATGCATGCTAACCATCCCCATTGATGCACCATGTTATGTCATTGTATAATTTCTATATGCAAATGCACATCCAACGTTACATCCACCCACACTGCTTAATGCATCCATAATTGTGATGGAGTGCATCGCCTGTGGAAGTGTAGCTGTTAGAGACCTAAAAATAAAGACACAAGGTTGCAGGCATGGCACTGAATGATTCCGGATATGTTGGAAGTGTATGTGTGCCTCTTACTTGGTATATTGCTCAGTTACCAGTGCTGAAGTGAACTGGATGGTCAGCACTGCATGCCCTGCATAGCTGTATGTGTATTGGGTGATTTTGTGCACCGTACACGTAGCTACTGCATTGCGTGCACATACCAGTGTTTGACAGATGCAGCAGAAGCTAATGACTTTCTTGTTGCCGTGGTAACTTAGGCAGCATTTTAACATACGTGTAGCTACGTGCAGGCGGGTACAGGTAAGAGTGACAGCTGTGTGGGCAGTGAGGGCAGCACACGGCAGCCTAATGACTGAAAATGGGCGGTTTATGGAACAACCCGCGCATCTCACAGACTTCGCAGTAGGCGGCGCTCCACGGTATCGACGGGACACTCGCAGCTGCGTGGCGTGAGTGCGAGTTTAAAGGTCTACCGGTTGAAGCCTTCCCTTTGCCGCCCGCGAAGCCACACCGCACCGAGTGGTCGTTCTCATGGGTATGGCTTGTAGCCCTAAAGTGGATTAGCACAGGTAATTACACTAGTCAGCAGCTGCCGGAGGCCATGCAGGTCAGCGAAGCAATAATATAAGAACAACTGTGAAGTTAATGTTTTGGCCGTGGATATTGGTCCGGCTGCCAGCTCAGCAAAATTATATAAAATCAACCCCAACCCTAACCCCAACCCTAATACTAAATAATTTATACAGGATATAATATCACAACCTACGGTGTTGTTTTATACTATTTTGCTGAGCTGGCTGCCGGACCAATACAGTAGAGCCTGTGTAATCCGACGTACAATGGGGATGAAGAAGTATGTTGGATTATAGAGGTCGTCAGATTATCAAGAACCATAATGTATGCTATCTTCAGTAGCAAAACTCCAAATACACGTCGGTTTACAGAGAACTCCGGATTACACAGTAGTCGGATTACGCAGGGTTTCACTGTAGCCACTTCGTAATATTTTTCAATGCTATAGCAAGATTGCAAGCAGCCTCAATATGCATTATGCGTGACACCGAACAGTCCAACAAGGCTGAAGCAGGCAGAGGTGCATGCATGTGGTTCGTTATGTGTGGCCGTGGGTATGGCGTGCATCCTTAAAAGGGCGCATAATTTATAGAAGTGGAGGCGCAGCGGCAAGCATTGGCTCCCACTCTGTTTATAGCTGGTGTGTGCCAAACAAATGCATGCAAGCATTAACTATTATGCTGCCCTTTGTATGTACGGATGTGAGTGCATACAATTTAAGCAGAAGATGCCAGTAATCGGTCTTATGCAACAACAACAGATGAAGCACAATGCATGTGGTACTAAGAAAGCAATACAAAAATACTGCAGAGAACTAGGAGACAAGAGAGTGTGTTTGTGGTTCTGTGTGAATCAGTGTCCGTGTTCAAGTGATGAAGAAACCAAACGAGCTTGCACGCATGCAGTCTAGCGACTAAACCCAATCCCCTTCACCAGCGTTGGTGAACCAGGGTATAAGGCGTGCCTTGTCCTTGGACACACCAGGGCACCCTACTTGTCTGCGGGACCTGTGCAATGGCTTGCTCCACCTCCTCAAACAGTACACAGAGCAGGTTGTCGTGGTGGCTACGAGAAGCACGAGGATGACTGTTGCAGCCGTGGGGGCTGCAATGATTGCAAGATGTGCTTCATCTGGGAATGGTTGTGATGCCCACTGGGCTGTGACATTGGATGGGTAACCATACATTATGAGACGGTCGCCTTCAAAACGTGTGATGCAACAGATGCAGCGATGTACTCCTTGTACCACACCAGCTCTCACCTAAACACGGACAGGTTGGATACAAGAGTACGAGAAGCAGTGGGGAGGAGAGCGGAAGAACTACAGCTGCATGCAGGCACAAATGGTTTTACACAGGCAAGGCTAGCTGACAAGAGCAGCATACTTACCAGAACGTAGACCTGAGTACCAGCTCGCATCGGCACTCCATGAAATGTGTATGTGCTGGTGTTTGAGATCTGGATAATGAAAGGAATTGTGCCTGTATGAGTATCAACGGACATGTGCAGGGGCCACTTCGGTCAATTCAAGCCACCATTTGAATTACAGTATTGTATGAATTTTAGGAGACCATTCGACAATTGTCATTTAAGCTTGTGAGCCATCCTAAACTCACTCTTGGTGAAACTGCCTCCACTGGGAGCCACAGTCTTGTTTCATCTCTGTAAACCAACTCCAACAAGTACGATATTACAGGTGTGAACTCTTGTGAAGGAGTCTGCCAAGTAACGGTCACTTGGCTTGTCCCATTGCCCTCTTCCTTGGCCACTGCTGAAGTATGCAGTGGTGGGGACGGTACTGCAAAATGGTACACAAAAAGATGCACTATGTGATGCCACACACCCCTGCACATGACCATCACATGACCGTCACATGACCATCACATGACCATTACATGACCATCACACACTCCTTCTCACAGACATACTCTTAGGTCCACAGACTTTGTGGGACTTCTTCCCTGTGGTGGACCAGCACTCGTGTAGAATGAGCTTCTTCTCCAAATGCTTGACAGCATCAATTGGATCTCGCAGCTGCAACTAGTGCACACACACAGGGAGAGAGAAGCAATGCTTACCTAGCTCCCATATAGCCCGTGACCTTACGTATTTGGAATGGCCACTTCCCTGCTCCATTTACATCATGAACAGGTGTAGCTAATGTATGCGTTGTTGTTACCTGTACTGTAATGTTCAATGGCTCTGGGTTGTGACATACTCTGGGTGGCTCCCAGACTTCCGTCTTGAACTGTGTGACTCCCTTTAAAAACAAACACACAATCCATCACAGTTTATAGAACATAATCGACAGCTATACACTGCTGCCATTTATATTGCATGATCTTTGACACTAACACATATACACCCATAACTGCAGCATGTTAATATTCTACCACCTGTATGTAAGCAAACAGCTTCATAGCTTAAAACCAAATGGGGTCAAGAACTTTGAGAAGTCCAAAATGCAGAACACTACAGTGATCATTGATCAGAAACTCTCAATACACAGCAAGTGTATAGGTGTAGGTTTGTACAGTGAGGGCTATGTGCAGGTTTATGGCGACAACAGCTTGTGAATGTGTTTGAATGTCTTCTGTTTGTGCGCATACCGGAGGAAGACACAGGCAAGTCTTTTTGTTGCCTTGTGTTATGGAGATTTGAATGGGAAAGTTTGGCTCCCTGTATTCTGCATATGGAGAAAGATTTGAGAGGCATAGAAGGGGGAAAGGAGGGAGAGGAGAGAGAGGAGTGGATGAAGGGATTAAGAGAGGAGAGGAGAGAGAGAGGGGAAGAGGGGAATTGAATGGTTGCTAGAATAAATATGGAGATTGAGGGTATGCACCCATCACCATGCAGTGGCTTCCAAAAGCAATTAGCTGGAGAAACACTCTGTCTCCTTTGTGTAAGGTTTCCTAATGCATTGAAGCCCAGCTTTGACAAATGCAAGGATTCTGGTATAGCCGAGTGGTCACTATTCTGTAACACACCAGGGTTTTCAGCTCAGACAGAAAACAGCCACTCATCCTAGCAGTCTGAAACTGGTTTTAACCAGTGATGCATGCATAGGGCCTGTTGTACACAATGGGTATAATTCAGTTCAAAGGAGCTGTTCTATTCACATATCCATGTGAATGCCATGGCAACTTACTAATGTATTGCCATTTAGCCACGATGTTGGCTCGATGTGATGAAGTGTACTCTGCATCAATGGTGAGAGAACCCGGTTCAAAACTGGCTATATCATCCTTCTGAAGGCAGTCCACATCACAACCTGTACAGTAATAGTGAATGCATATATTATATTATATTATATCATAATACATACATACAAATAATATGTATCACAATTGTGCATATGTCTGTAATGCAATGCATAGCTGTACCTTATACATGGCACGTGTGAACTCACATTGATGATTCTTTGAAAAGGTGAAAGTACATCTTTGGCCGTCTGGTGAAAGATCTGTAAAAGCAAAACAATTAAGTGTAGCCAATTAGCTAGTTTGAAGTTATTATGCTCAAAGCGTACATTTAACGGTTCCATTAGTCCTAATGGATTAAGCAGTCAAAACAGTCTCGGGGTACACAAATCAGTGCACTAAAATGTGCCCACAATTGTGTGGCTACATGTACATATGTACACGTACACACACACATGTACACACACCTATCCACATGTAGATACATATGCACTCATACCATATTATGCAGACTTGCAGTCACACACACACACAAAGTAACACACACACACACACACACACACACACACACACACACACACAAAGTAACACAAAGACACACACACACAAAGTAACACACACACACACAAGCACATACAGCACACATACACACATACACGTGTACACACGCATACACACAAACACACACACGCAAAGTAACATGCACACACACACACACACACATGCATGCATGCATGCACACATATGCACATACACGTGTACACACACATATACACACAAGCACACACACACAAACACATGCACACACACATACACAAACACACACACACACACACACACACACACACATACACACACACACACACACACACACACACACACACACACATACACACACACACACACACACACACACACACACACACACACACACACACACACACACACACACACACACACACATACACAAAGACACACACACACAAAGTAACACACACACACACAAGCACATACAGCACACACACACACACATACACACACACACACACACACACACACACACACACACACACACACACACACACACGCATGCAGACACACCCACACACACATACACACACACACACACACACACACACGCACACACATGCAGACACACCCACACACCCACACACCCAATCATCATAATTATTCAAATGCACTGAGAAGCACAGACATGATATATAACACAAAATGTGCAGAGCTGGCAGTGTACCACAACCTATCCATCGCTGTGTACACTGTGAAAGTATTATCCTGGCATTCTGAGCGATGTGGGGGCAGCTTGCTGACCATGCAGGCCACATTGGCACAACAATGCAATCCTGCAGCATACCGCACTCATCTCCCTCATACATTTCTCATACTGAAAGTATACAAGCTATGAATTTAATTAGCTTCATTTTTACAATGTGGTATAGTTAGTGTGCTTAATTATATTCATAGACACACAAGTTGCAATCTGCTTTGTCATGCTATATAGCAGAAGCTTCCCCCCCCCCCCCCCCCCCCCCATGGGTTGTCATGTTAGCAGTAGCTCCCCCATGGATTGTCATGCTAGCAGAAGCTTCCCCCCCCCCCCCCCCCCATGAGTTGTCATGCTAGCAGTAGCACCTTCCTCCCCCCTCCCCGTGAGTTGTCATTACATCAGTCTCCACATCACTACTGAATAGTGAGTCCAAGTCATTATCAATCATTTCTGCACACGCTATGATCATTATACACAATCTGCAAAAATTGCTGGAAGTGAATGTGGACCATCTCTGGCTGTCCACAAGTGGCAGCCTTATCTGCACTTCAAACTTACCGCAGACTCTTTCTCCGTTGCACTGAGATTCCACTGAAGCAGCTAACATGCAGAGGAGACAGGCCAAAGCAGCAGTGTTACTAAGACAATGCACCTCTCAGCTGTGTATCACAGAGACAGCAGCTGCTTTTCACTGCCCATTCTATGAGAGCCTTAACTAATAATCTCTATAGCTTTCACAGCTTCTGCACTGTACTCACCTGCAGAGGGAAGGCTGAAGAAGGCCACCAAGGCCCAGATAAGCTTAAAACCCTTCTCCATCCCCTGGTCTGGGTAGAGCTGTGTTGTGGTGCTACACTGAAAATGGTCTACTGATATTGGGGAACCTGAAGCCATGCAAGCAATGCTAAGTGGATACCAATACAAGGACTGTACATATTTATATTGTGAAAACTGCTCTTATGTAATAATATAAAATACTGAATGGCTATATCCTGGGTTTTAATTACACAGACTAACTTTTAAAGCCTCTTCAAGGTTCTTGGTGCATGAAGGAGGCTTTGGGAAAGTGAGTTCACACCTGCAGCGCTGCTTAGAGTGGGTGACCTGTCATTGTGAAACTGAATATGTTTGCTGTGTATTTAGCCCCTGGAGGGTGGGTCTACAAGGGGATCTATAGATGCAGTGCATATATACATTTAAACGTGACCGCAGTATGGAGGAGGAGTGGTCTGATCATGGAGTGTGTCATCATGTGCATAGCAGCAGCATACAGAGGAGGTGGAGCGTGGAGTGCACTCATGCTCTGTGTACACTTGGTATGCAGTAATGCATCACTGCCGGCCCATGTAGAACTAAGTGCTGTGTGAAGGAGCGATGCAATTCAGCTCCATATCTGAGCGAGTCCATGCATGACCTGATTGCATGCATGCCTAAACAATTGATTCACCTCTATCTGAACCCACACTACATCGATATCAGTGTGTGCAAGTTCGTCAAACACACAAACAGCTACAATACATCAGTAAAGGCCTAAGTGGCTATGAAATCCATTCATTGGTAGCTTGGCACACACTATACGTATATAATTATTATACATAGTTACAGCCAACCATTTAAACATTAATGATTCACTGATAAGGGTGACGATAGATGAGTCACCTAGCAAGCCTGAACTATTGCTGAAACTTTGGCCACTGCATGTGTACTTAGCTAATGATGGCACAAGTAGTAACTACAGTAGCATACAAGCAGTATAAATACAGAGTGGCAAATGGTGAAAGTAGTTGAGGTGGCAAAAAGAAGGTTACAAGTAGTGAGTACATGATGGAAACTGCAACGATCAATGCAGCGAACAGTTAGCAGTAAGTGATGTCCAGTTTAGAGTCTTACAGTGTCATGTAACAAGCTCTCTGAGTCTTTGGAGACATGTCGTTTATGCCGTTTTCTCATCACCATAGCAACAATGACCACGCCTATCAGGATGCTCGCAAAGATGAGCACACACGCCCCCACAGATGATCCAATAATGATAGCAAGTTTGTTGTCTACAGACTCTTGTTTCGGCCATTGCACAGAGCTGGTCCCTGCGGGACCAAACACAGTATACTCTTGACCTTCTTCCCCCAGCAAGCTACGACTCAGACAACATGGACAGGAATCCAAGTCAATCTTCCTTAGGCGAATTCCAGCACGCACCTATAGTGATGTGCGTAATTGTATTAGTTTGTGTATGCATGTGTGCGTGTGAGTTTGTTTATGCATGTACGCACGTGTGCGTGTGTGTGTGTGTGTAAACATGTGTTCACATGTGTGCTTACTTACCCAGATGACAGGCTTATATGAAGAAGTGATGGGCTGAGGGAACACGTAACTGTACTTTGTAACATTCTACATGCAAAAGTGATAGAGAAGCATAGTGAGAGGACCTATAGCATAGTATAGTATGCATACCACAACATGATGCAACTTCAGATCTGGAAGGCTTACTGCTGGAACGTTTTGGTGGCTAGGTGCAAGGAGTGGAGCTGTTTTCAAGTCTACATCGTAAGAAATGATAAACCTGTCTCCTTCCACTGGTGGATCCCAAGTGACTTGTATTGTTGTTGACTTAGAATCTGTTTCACTTACAACTGCTGTCACATGTTGAGGATGTGAAGGAACTGGAGTGGAAAGGGTTAAAGGGCAGAGACACATCATGTCACTGTCATGTGATGGTCATGTGACCTGCTTGCTCACTGGCTGGCCCACAGACATCATGTGACTGCTTCCCCATTGTGGTCCAGCAGTCTGACACATTAACCTCTTTGCTGGCAGTTACCCATGACTCCGATCCACTGCTTGCTAGCATCTGCACCTGTTATTAGTTGCAGTGACAACCACATGTACACTTACAAGATTCTGCACTCACACACACACACACACACACACACACACACACACACACACACACACACACACACACACACACACACACACACACACACACACACACACACACACACACACACACACACACACACACACACACACACACACACACACACAATGTGTGAACTGCATGACTCATTGATTCACAAGGTGCTAGCACAGTACAGTATGGCCGGCAGTCACTTTGTTGCCACATGTACTTATACTTGCGTACATCCCTTATTCACCTTCAGATAGGATGAGGTCGCTACTGTTGTTGGGCAGAGTTTTACTGGATAGTTAAGAGTGGTCACAAACGTGGTCACATCCTGCAAAAGCCACAATGAAATTTCATGCTTGATCAATTGAGCATGACATTGGGAAGGATGAAGCACTAGCACAGGATACTCGCACTATGTGAGCTCACAGGGGGGAAACACAAGCAGTGTGTTTCCAATTCTGAACCTGAAATGTCCGTCTGGGTGACTGAGATTTGGACTGGGAAAGATGTAGTTCCTCCTGCTCAGTGAGAAAGAGTAGAGCGCGTGGTGTAACACAGCTCTCGTCCACTCATCCAAACAACACTAGAATGGACAGTGTACAATTGGCTCACCTTCCATGTATCTCCACTGCACAATGATGTTTGCTGCACTGTGAGATGTGTAGTTAACTCTCACTTCCAGAGAATTTGGATCAAGCGATTGCATTCCAAGCTTTAGACCAGTTGAATTGCAGGAGTCCACCTTACAACCTGAGTATTCGTGTAAGTACACTAACTACAATTGGCCTAAGAGTCCACATTCATGACTTAAGGTGTTTCAATCTCCTTACACTGGGCAGCCTTCATTTGTGTCACCACGCACTGTGTGTTGTTTTCGGAGAGTTCTAAGAAAAATGTTGGTAATTTGCATTATTCGTTGTAAAATTGGCGTCAAGTAACTCTTAATCTGATGTGCAAATGTATTAATTGTCGTCCGGTGACTCACCACAAAGGTTTCCTCCATCGCAGAGAGCGTTGGCTTCGCTTGTTACTGTGAAAAGGGAGACGGAGAGGGTAGGGTAGGGTGGCCACGCGCCTGGTCTATTCCACGAACGCACGAAAGAGTGCGGCTCCGTGTCCTTCACAACGCGCCGACTGTCACTTACCTAAGCTCTCAAGGATTAGGAGTGCTATGTACCACAAGACCTGGAAACGAACCGCTGTGCACCGCTTCATCCCTTTCAGTTGTAAACAAAACGCGCTCCTCTTCGCGAAACTGAGTGGGCACGCTGTGGCATGCCGGAAATTGACCACACACCCCAGCCAACACCCTTCATTTTCAGTATGCACATTAATGAAGTTATATGTGGGTACAAGAATAGATGTTGAATGCTCTCAAAAGGAAATGGGCAGACAGGAGGAAACGTATGTACACATTGCCTTTGAAGGTCACTCTTCGGCCACTTCACATTGCTCCTCCTCTCCTTGTCTTTGTTGGTCCTCTTCTGATTGTTCTTCCTGCTCGCTCTCACTCGGAGAGCGTGCTGTTTGTGCTACTCTGCCAGGTTCTTGTGGTTCAGACTTTGTCTTCTCCATTCTCAAGCTTACTGAGGGAAGACTTTCATGCTGTAAAGGAGACCCACTTGTAAGTGAGCTGCCACTCTTGCTGACAATGGACTTCCTTGCACTACGGGAGGTAGCTCTGGACTAGATGTATTTTTAAGGGAGAAGGAAGTGAAACGACTATGAGTGAACCATGCCAAGATCAACTGACATAGGTCTCCTTTACATGCTGTGAACAGATGATTTGAGTGAGTCACATGACATCCACATGATAGTCACATGACATCCATGTGATAGTCACATGACATTCATGTGACAGGCACATGACATTCATGTGACAGTCACATAACATCCATGTGACAGGCACAACATTCGTGTGACAGGCACATGATGCCCATGTGACAGCCACATGACATTCACATGACATTCACATGACAGTCACACTCCGTATTACCATGTGACAGACATGACACACCCTTGTATATGTCACCACCTACAGGGCCATGTCCGGGGTACGTGTGCAGCTTGTCTGGGAAGGCAGTGATCATCTCCACCTTCTGCTGATGATGCTGCCAGTCCATGAGCTGCAAGGGGAATTGGGGGTGCAAGTAGGCAATGAATCTAGTTAACTCAATGCAAGTTAGTACTACTTAGGCTGTTCAACCAATTTCTCATTATTGCATGTGGGCAGAAGAGAAAAACTTCACTATCGCTGTGTGTGACAATGAGAAGTTTGGTCCAGCAGCCGTGTGGAATACTGCTGGATTCATTGCACACGCACCATTGTCAGTTATATACTTCATAGATGTCCAATTGCATTCGAACCCCAACAAAATCACATCCAAATGTGCAGTCACACACACCACAGAGTGTCTATACTGCTCACATAGGACCTAACAGCTGTTGATGAAGCTTGCGAGTTAATATAAGTCATACATAGGACATTGTTTAAATGTAAAACAGCTGCTGGCAATGACTCACAGGTATACATCCTTTGTCCTAATACACTTGCCTTTTATTCACATTTCAATACACAATAATACAGGGATACATGCTGGCTCTATCACACAGTGCACGTAACTGAGTTGGTATATAGTATGTGGACACACAAGATGGATAGTCTGTGGTTCTGTATAAATTTGTAGCAACCAATACCATACATGTAGTGTGTATGAGTGCGTGTGTGCGTGTGCGAGTGTGTGTGTGTGTGTGTGTATGTGTGTGTGTGTATGCGTGTGTGTGTGTGTGTGTGTGTGTGTACTGATTCACCCAATCATTAGCCCTGTAATGAGGCTGGACCTTCTGCAATCGAACCAAAAGGGTCCTGTTCTCTTCTGACACTCTAATCATTTCCCTCTGCCTCTGAGAAGAATTTAGACTGCAAAGAAAGAGAATGAGCATAAGGAAAGAGTCTCTGTCATACCCTTCCTCACAGCAGTTAGTAACTTGGAAAGTGGTAGCTAATAATAGGCTGAAACCTGGTAAGGAAAGCTGCAATGTGAACAGGCTGCCCAACCACCCCTCGCGAGCCAGGTGGCCAGTATCCCTCCATCACCTTGCATCATTACAAGAGTTACACCCCAAGGCCCACATGGTTGGGGCATGGTTGGGGCAGAGGGTGTTGGGGCGTGCCGGTGAAGCCCCACTACCATCTACACGGTGCCGTACAGCAGACTCGAACGTACCTGTGATGTGTGTAGGTGTTCCTAAACTCGCCGGCATTGCCGACTTCCATTGTACGCTGCATCTTCGTCAGCAAGTGCAGGTTGTCACGATCTACCACATAGGTCCTTTCCCGGGCCAGCTACAGTTGGAGGGAGAGAAACGGTAGGGGAGTTGACAGCGGCGGATAGTCAAGCTACGGTGAACCACAGCGATCACTCACCTGCTGTTTCTTCAATTTGCTTCTAACGTGCGGATGTTCCTTTGGTGCTTTCGTATCCACCATCGGTTGTGCTTGGTACACCTGGAGAAGAGGAGGAACGCTCGTAATATTGCCTCCCCATGCAGCGATCTTCACATGATACGCCTACCCTTTGTCTGTGGCTACTAAACGTCGAGTCGTCCCATCGCTTCTGTAGGAGTTTGTTCCCGCATGGATGGACAGGCTGGTAGCGCTTGTGCATCGCGCCTGCTTTGATTGGTCGAAATCAACCGTCCTCCGCTCGCACTCAGTTCAAAGGGTAGTGGCAGCCATTGGGATCACCTTCTGTTGTCATGGCACCCAGTTAACCCATTTTTGCATATCCTGCGGTTAATCGCCTCATTATCGCCCATTATATTCCATCAAAGAGTTAACTGTATCCTCCATAGCATCATGAACAGTAGCAACAAAGCCAGGGCCTACCATTCCCTTACTCCTGCCAACAACATGATACTCAAGAAGAAATGGGACAAGACAAGATTTGATCTGCATCGCTCAAAGGTAATTTAACACTATACTTGCTTTCACACTGAAACCTGATATTTAGCTACCACCTGGTTGTGTGCATTTAAATGAATTTTCCACAACTCCAAGGCAGTGTGCATATCAGATGGCCTCAATGAAAGTTTCTCTGTGCTCATTTAACTTCACGCACTCTATCAGGTGAAGGATGCTAAGCCAATTGTAGACACCAAGCCTCCAAAAACATACATGCATCTTCACTTGAAGCTGAAGAAGCTTCAGATGGAGGGGGAGAGGCAGGCTATTGTTGACCGTGACAATCGGATGCTGTTGGAGAAGATGGCCCATACCATGAAGACAAGAGGACTAGTGGACAACAGGAACGATTACAAACACAGAAGGTAATTGCCACTAAGTTACTGAACAGCAGCAAGACAATAGCTAAATGACTACAACAGTTTTGTTGTGTGCACATGTGCAAGCACTGAGGGAGGGTATAAAATATAATCAGTCATCATAGATTGCAATTAGCATAATTTAGAAGCAATTTACTGGAAGCTGAATTGTTATTCGGTTATCAATCTGGTGTTGGCTACGTTTTTATTGCAGTCTGAATCGCACCAGGAGGCAGATGGACCTGCTGCGAGTGACCCACGAGAACCAAGCAATTCTCAAGCGCATCCAACTGAAGGAGCCCCACTACAACCACATGCAGTGGGTGAGTGATCACTATGCGTGCATGCACACGCAGATATGCACATGACCAGGGTTTAATGCTCGTATGGTAGGTTGACACCTTCATCGCTACGTATGCCTTCTACTTGCAATTGTATTCCTGCAGTTAGATCAATGGAGGGTGAACAAGGAGTATATGGCAAACATCTCCAAGTACCCACACACTTGGATAAAGCGGCAAACAACCAAACGAATGGTGAGAAAATAGAAAATGTAACATACCATTTTACTCCTTACATATGTCATAGACAGATAGATAGATGGGTAAATTCTGATTTTAAGCTAGCAACAAGTGCCCTTTGCTCCAGCACAATGCTGGTCCTCTGTTCATGCACTGTGTAGACTGTGTGTACTCTATGGTGTCACTGATGAACACTAGTAGCTGACTCTTGTTCTTCCCTCTCGCGCTACAGAGGCCCGCAACTGAGCCTCAGATGACAACTATGGCTGCCATTGGCATGAGTTGCTAAGCAGACTACAAATACACATGACATAATTTAATTAACATGTTACGTAGTATGACGTTATGTTACACGTGTGGTACAGTTTTGCTCAAGATGGCGGGACCGTCTCTGTACTTCCTTACATGATAAGCTCCCATTCTACTCGTGGCGAAAGAGAAGGCTACAGGGTGGTTCGCTTGTACAAATTTCTTTTATTGGCTGGCAAAGGAGAAGACCAGACATGTCTGAAGGGCGAATGAAGAGTTTTAAGAACAAAGGGAAGGATGCCGCGGTAAGTATGAAAGAGCGGTATTGCTATTCTATATCTCTCTGGCACAGTAATTACCATTGACGGTACAGAAAGATGTATGATACGTCTAATGTGTTAATACTGAGCCAAATTAGCCATTCTTAGAGGTAGCGACGTATTCCGACAAGTATTGTAATGGTGAGAGTTCCACTCTGCGCACAGTGTCATTGTGTGCGTTTGATGGTTTGGTGGCCTTTTAAGGCGTACAGTAAACGGCTGCTTTGTTCTTGTGTTGTGTCGTACTAGACTGTGGCGCATGGCAGAAAGAGTTCACTTTTTCATTGTTTTGGGTTTAGTGTGTGTGTGTGTGTGTGTGTGTGTGTGTGTGTGTGTGGTGTGTGTGTGTGTGTGGTGTGTGTGTGTGGTGTGTGTGTGTGTGTGGTGTGTGTGTGTGTGTGTATGGCGTGTGGTGTGGTTTGTGTATATTGTGTGGTGTGCACTTCTGCTTCAGATTCACTACAAGGTTTTAGATTGTAAGCAATTGTAGTATATAGTATATAGTAGTATCCTAGCCCTAATTCTAATATAAATGCATACAAATACAAGAGAAATAATGCAGACACTATTCAGAGCGAGAAAGTGTCTAGTAATGTGTATACTTCAGACACACGGTATGTGTGCCCATATCAAGGGCTATGTTAAAGCCATCATGCGGAACAATTCCAGATGTTATCAGAATCAGTTAATATTGTACAGGTAGTGGTGGGTTCACTCGAGTGCACTCAGCATGCCCTTCTATAATATGATTTTTGAAGGGCAGGTATTTTGCTAAACATTCCTACGCTGCAGACAGTCTTAGCCTTGGCCTTAGTAAAGTGCCTTAGTGCCAAGTGGTCATTTTCTGGAAGCACACCAACCTCTCTGAATTATTGGGTGGTTGTCATGCAGTGTTGTAAATGCTGGTGCATCAAGTGCTGTCTGTGGTATGGATTAGTGAGGTATCCATGTCAAGGGGAAGTTTATGTTGCAAGAATGGGCTCAATTGTTAGAATGTTTGAAAGCATTCACATAATTGAGGAGTGTCCAGCTTCAGACAGGGTGTCCAAAACACAAGAGTCCACTGTATGTGTACTAGTAGTGTATTTAGTACACATAATGTGGCACAGATATGTATACTAAAAGGCGGCATCACCATTGCGCAATCTTGCAATCTATTGTGTCATAAGCTATGCCTGACAAAGCTGGCCAGGCCAAGGCCCAACCAGATATTTTGGTCTGGCCATGTTTGAAGCCAAGGTACTTCCTGGTCTGGGGCCGTCTCAGAGAGACAGCTTTCTGCTTGCTATTATTATTTTGACTTGGCCTATTATGGTGGTGGGGAGGGGAAGGTCAGAATAGGAGGATAAAGAAAGGTAGGGTGTGTTCAAGTGCTTCCTCTGGGCCTGTTTGGTGGTGTCCCATACCAGTGTCAGAATATAAAATGCTTTTATGAATTGCATATCTTTCCTGCTATGGGTTATTCCTATGGAATGTCAGAGAACAATGGGACATTGCATAACATCACGCAAATATTGCATAAGTATGCAGTAATTATGCATGTATGTATTTTTAGTAACTAGTAAGAGAAGAGGAGTCGCGTTTGATTGCCAATTTGATGATTTGATGTGGAATTGCCTGTGATGGTCTCTGTAGGAGGCCCCTGGTAGCAGCCTTAAAGTGGCACTGACCACAACAGCTGTTGGTGAAATGTTTGGCTTTCATTGTCCAGTCTTCAGAGTTCTTGCTTGGTGAAATTCAATGATGAATACGTAAGCTTTAATGTGTGTAGCTTCGTATGACCGAACCGTATCCTCCGCTGCCGCTATTGTGCAATGGCTCCACACGGAGGGAGGAGCGTTGAGCAGTAGCGGGAGCAGTGGTAGGAAGCTGGTCATGTTAGACTACAGTGAGTGAGGCACATGGAAAGGGGCACTGCCAATCCATGTGCGAACAACTCCGGCAGGTTGTGTGACCACGTGATACCAGTCACTCAGCTGGTCCCTGCGTACAGCCAATCTGAATTGCGCTCCTTGTCCTCACTGTTCTGTTGCTTTCGCCGCAAGTGGAGATGCTGCCATGGCAACAGTTGCCAAGGTAGATGTGTGCAGTGTAGTGTGTAAGGAGATTTCCTTTGGGTCATGTTCTGGCCATGTGGCGTTTGCTGTGAACTTGTAACAACTGTTTGATAAGATGAATTAGTGTGTGTGTGTGTGTGTGTGTGTGTGTGTGTGTGTGTGTGTGTGTGTGTGTGTGTGTGTGTGTGTGTGTGTGTGTGTGTGTGTGTGTGTGTGTGTGTGTGTGTGTGTGTGTGTGTGTGTGTGTGTGTGTGTGTGTGTGTGTGTGTGTGTGTGTGTGTGTGTGTGTGTGTGTGTGTGTTGGTGTATCAACATTAGTAGCAGTTGTGTAGGTTAATGTGTGATGTCTTGTTAAAACATGCTTTTTTGGTGATTTGTCTCCACTGCTTGTTGCACCCACTTGCTTACCCCTCCCCTGCAGGAGCTACGGAAGAAGAGAAATGACAACATTATAGAATTGCGTAAGGTACGGCAGTGTGACTCTGTCTACTATGACAGTGTGTCACTGTACAACAGTGACATACACACACACATACACACACACACACACACACACACACACACACACACACACACACACACACACACACACACAAGCAGAGAAGAAAGGAGAGAGATGCACACTCACGCAACACACTCACACAGCATGCTCACACAGCACACTCACACAGCACACTCACACAGCACACTCACACAGCACACTCACACAGCACGCTCACAGCACGCTCACACAGCACGCTCACACAGCACACTCACACAGCACGCTCACACAGCACACTCACACAGCACGCTCACAGCACACTCACACAGCACACTCACACAGCACACTCACACAGCACGCTCACACAGCACACTCACACAGCACACTCACACAGCACACTCACACAGCACACTCACACAGCACGCTCACACAGCACACTCACACAGCACACTCACACAGCACACTCACACTGTATGTATGCTACACTCACAAAGTTTGGCTACTTACCTTCCACATCTGCAAAAGGAGAAGAATAGCATATTTCAAATACTCCATAAAGTAATGTGACTGTGTGAACTGCCTTTTCTGTTACAGAATCGCAAAGATGAACAGATGACGAAGCGTCGCAACATGCCGCAGGTCCCAGAAGACCAGCCTGTGATGCCACCCACAGTCAGAGGGTATGACTCTGCCTATGTCACGCAGTTGGCACAGGTGAGGCAATGAGCAACATGGCTGCCCAAAGCCCGGCTTGGTTACAACTAAGCCTCTGTGTTGTTGTTGTGTTGAGTGGTTTAGTTTGTAAGTGAACTTGAAAGCACTTCTGCTCCATTGCATGAGTATTTTACAACCTACCTTTCTTTATCCTCCTATTCTGACCTCCCCCTCCCTCCCCCTCCCTCCCCCTCCCTCCCCTCCCCCTCCCTCCCCTCCCACTCCCTCCCCCTCCTCCTCCCTCCATCCTCCCTCCCCCTCCCTCCCCCTCCCCCTCCCCCTCCCTCCTCCACCCTCCATCCTCCCTCAGTCTGCCTCTAGTATGGATCCCACAGAGAGGTTCAGAGCCGTGCAGACAGCAAGGAAAATGGTTGCCCAGCAACAGGACCCACCAATCAATGAGCTGATAAGGTACATATTTAAACATTTATGCATGCATCACGAGTGTCAGTGTGGTTTTAACTCAGGAGAATTTGAACCTGCTGCTCTGTGCTTGTCTGTGGCCCTTGCTTCTTGCTACAGAGTTGGTTTTGTCCCAATTCTGGTTGAGTCACTGAAATGGGAACAGCAGTGAGTTGAGTGGACAATGAGATTTAGCTTGAGGGAAACATGAGACTCTCTCACATGTGGTGTCATTTGTCCACTGCATGTCGTGATTGTGCCCTGGGGCTCTTGACTAATTGCTGTCCCAAACACGTGGAATGTGTGTGTGTGTGTGTGTGTGTGTGTGTGTGTGTGTGTGTGTGTGTGTGTGTGTGTGTGTGTGTGTGTGTGTGTGTGTGTGTATGTTTGTGTGTGTGCATGTGTGCGTGCGTGCGTGCTTGTGTATGCGTGCTTGTGTATGCGTGTGTGTTTCAAATACGTACTTTCCATTGTATTCTACACCTACTCTTTGAATTAAGTTCAATAGATGATGTTTTGTAAAGTGGGTGTTGGACCGTATGACTGCTATTTATCTGTACCTGCTTGGCTTACAGCACTCAAATTCAGTTTGAAGCAGCATGGGCCCTGACCAACATTGCGTCTGGCACCTCAGAGCAGACACACATAGTGGTGCGGAGCGGAGCGGTTGCCCTCTTCATAGCTCTCCTCTCGTCCCCCGACAAGTATGTTGCTGAGCAGTGCGTTTGGGCGCTCGGCAACATTACAGGAGATGGCCCACAGCTAAGAGATTATGTCATCAACCAGGGGATAATCCCCCCATTGCTTCAACGTGTTACACCTCAGTCTCCGGTGGGTCACAAGAGTGACAGTTGACAAGTGTGGCAGAAGTGGTTAACTATTGGTTCTAACTGTCTTACATGACTGTTTCTACTACTACTACTACTACTACACACACACACCATGCTGACACACCATGTGCAGGTTAAGTTTCTGAGAACGCTAGCATGGACAATCTCCAACCTGTGTCGTAACAAGGAACCACCACCACCAGTGCCTGCCATGCAGCAGGTACAGCATAGGGACAGCTAAGAGAGGGAGCGGGCTGTGTGTGTGCGTGTGTGCGTGTGTGTGTGTGTGTGTGTGTGTGTGTGTGTGTGTGTGTGTGTGTGTGTGTGTGTGTGTGTGTGTGTGTGTGTGTGTGTGTGTGTGTGTGTGTGTGTGTGTGTGGATGTGTGTGTGTGATTCTGCTTCTCTCCCTATTTGCAGTTAATCCCTGCCTTGATCTACCTAGTCCAACACCACGACCGAGAGATTAAGACAGATGCTTGCTGGGCCTTTGCCTTCATCGCTGACAGCACCCCAGAGATGGTGCAGTTGGTGGTCGATGCCAACATCATCCCCTTCATTGTAACCCTTCTCTACTCCCAGGAGAACAGGGTTATTGTGAGTGACCAGTACTATAGAGTGGCACACATCACTTCATACATGTGTAGCAGATGATGCACATGCTACACACATACATACGTACATACAGCCACACTCATCCTTAAGGATGCACACACACACATTCACAAGCAGCATGCACACACACACACACACACACACGCACGCATGCACGCACACACACACACAAAGTAACACACACACACACACACACACACACACACACACACACACACACACACACACACACACACACACACACACACACACACACACACACACACACACACACACACACACACACACACACACAGACGGTGCTGATCTTTGCTTAAGATCTCTGCACAAGGCTTGTTCAAAGGTCTCCTTGTGCCAACAATTAGACAAGCACTTACCGTCTCACTGCACAGGACATGTCAAACATGCTTTGATCTTGCAACATGGGAGGTGATGGGTTTCATGTGTAGAAGAGATGAAATTTTGTATTTCACAGTTCACACTGCATTTGCTTTGATCACCCGATTGTACAGCTCCCAGCTTTGCGGACATTGGGGAGTGTTGTGGCAGGAACTGATTCCCAAACTCAAGTGAGTTGCAAATTGGAATATGAATGCGGACCTGAAGTGGGTCTTACACCATCCCTCTTACTCCACTCCTTCCTCACACCACACAGGCTGTGCTGGAGGCAGGTTTTCTCCCTCCACTTAAAGGGCTCCTTCTTCACCAGAAGGAGAATATTGTGCGAGAGGCTGTGTGGGCTCTCTCGAATGTCACTGCTGGCAATGTCAATCAGGTACAGATGGTGATTGAGGCTGACCTCATTCCTCTGGTGGTGGACATACTCAAATCGGTTAGGATTGTTATGCACATGATGAGCATGTGATCAGCATGTGATGTACATGTGACCAGCATGTGATGAACATGTGATGTGCATGTGATGAACATGTGACACACAATATGAATGTATCTTCTGCCATGTATGTATGTTGTGTGTGGCACTATCCTTCTCCAATTCACTGCTGGTCTCTAACCTCTTCCTCCCCTCCCACCCTACCCTTCCCCTCTTCCCCTCTCTCCCTGTCTCAGAGGAGCTTCAAGACTCAGAAGGAGGCTGCGTGGACGCTGTGTAACATGACAGCCGGAGGGAAGTATGAGCATTGCATATCTGGTGGCACAGTCTTGCCATCCCTCCGATGTGTGACATGCTGGAGTGCAAAGACACGCAGGTGACTATGGGGGGGCGGGGTCTACACTATGGGATGGGAATAGGGTATAATTTAAAACTAACAACTTCCTTTTAAAATGGAATAGTTGAAATTCTGTCTCCTGATTGCATAGTATGTACACGATGCACAATGACTCAATCACGTTACCACATCGCCACGTGACCTCCATTACTTGACGCACTGTTTGATGGATCCCCTTGGAAGCTAGAAATTGCAGTCTGTCCACACACACACACTGCAGTACATACGTCTGATGTGTTGTAGTGGCCACGCTAATACGCACCACACGAAGATTATATTTTAACAGGTACTTATTCTAACAAATTTAGTGAGTAGCACAAAAATTGTTACAAATTGTATCCACAGCATTGTTTTGTACAGGTAAAAATTTTAGCTGCAAAAATGCTTGAAACTTTCTAATAGTCTTTAGTACCTGCCAAAATCCTGGACTTTTGAAAATGCTAAAGTGTAATGTATGCAATCCAGACAAGCAATTGTGGTGAGAAAATCAATTCTGAGGATGAGAAAAAGTGATGATGATGAGTTGAAAGACACCCGTCAAGGTCAACCACGTTAACATGAAGCACGTCATTATGTAATGTGGAGAGGTTATATCCGGTTACTTGGGGAGAAGTTAGTCTCGCAAAGCTGACTACCATATTGTTTCAACTCTACTTTGAAGCAAAGTGGTGGTTGGCTTATGTGAGTTTAGGTAGTGTGAAGTTACCTGTAGGTTGGGGAAAGTGCATAGTTGCCAAGGCAACCAAAGAGGAGGTGCATCACAAAATGCTCTTAGCAACTACTTTTTGTTACCATGGCTACAGATCATCATGGTGATCCTGGATGGTATTCACAACATCCTGAAGGTGAGATTGCATAACAGTACACAAAGTGCTCTTACTCACTGTGTTGGTGAGAGTGTGGTCTAGCGCACTAGACTAGGGGCAGTGTGTCCAGTGCTGGACTTGTCCATCCTCTCTATTTGTGTTCGGCGTGTAGTGCCTTCCAACAGAGCAAGTGAAGATGGTCATTGAGGAGTGTAAAGGTGTGTGTGTGTGTGTGCGTGTGTGTGTGTGTGTGTGTGTGTGTGTGTGCGTGTGTGTGTGTGTGTGTGTGTGTGTGTGTGTAGTCTCACATGCTATGCAGCCTTACACAGTCAGAGCAGACTGGAAGTGTGGCTATGCGAGACCAGTGTGTGTGTGTGTGTGTGTGTATGTACATATATGTCCATGTGCGTGGGATGCCCTTAGGGGATGAGGTGGGGAGGAGTGTATTTTCAAAGTGGCTAATGTGTCAGTCTTCCTAATTGACCACAAGCTTATAGTGCATCACATTCAATTAAGCCGCCCCTTGTTGTGTTGACTTAACCTCTTTGTATCGCCATATTAATGATTGAATTTGTATAATATCACTTCAAGTGTCTGTCAGAAACTAATTACTTAAGCTTGTCACCTGTCAAGTAGATAGGTGTGTGTGTGCCTGGGGGCGCGTGCATGTGTGTGTGTGTGTGTGTGTGTGTGCGTGTGTGTGTGTGTGTGTGTGTGTGTATGCGACCTTCACACCTCTCTCTAGGATTGGACAAGATTGAAGCATTGCAGCAACATGAAAACGTGGAAGTTTACAAACTCGCCTTTAACATTGTGGACAAACACTTCCTGACAACGGTAAGAATTGCACGCATGGTTTCATAACTGTGTGTGTGTGTGTGTGTGTGTGTGTGTGTGTGTGTGTGTGTGTGTGTGTGTGTGTGTGTGTGTGTGTGTGTGTGTGTGTGTGTGTGTGTGTGTGTGTGTGTGTGTGTGTGTGTGTGTGTGTGTGTGTGTGTGTGTGTGTGTGTGTACGGTATATGTGTGTGCGCGCTTGTATAAGTGCTCATTACACATGTTTTGTGTGTCTGTTTTATCTTCTCCTATCTTAGACTAGTTCTCACGTTTGACTAATTGCTTTGACAGTTCTTTGATTGTATTGTCTGTACCTTCCATTGATGTGCTCTTGCATGCAAAGTGGGTGACCCGTAGTACATTGTGTTGGGGGGGTGCCTCGCGCACAATGGGGACTTTCATGGACAACCACTTGAACCTGTTTGCTGGTTGTGACATCTACATTGAACGGTGTGCAAAGCTACCTCTGAATTAGGGACACCACCATCCCTCTCGGGCTCGTTGACCATTCACAGTTAGTACATTAAGCAAGAGGAGATGATGGTCATGGTGGGAATTGATAGCTCAGTGGCTGAAATTGCTGAGGAGCGTAAGACCTCAGTTCTAGCCTCGGTTGTGGCTGATTTTCTTCATCTTGCCGCATCCTTTTGATCTGTGACTTGGATCTCTTTGCTGTACCTCTGAATTTGGGTCCCCTCTCACAAAGGTAGACACTTTGGTCTCAGTGGTGACCGTTGTAGAAGAATTCCACTGTACTTTGGATCATAACGAGATTCATTAGCCAAATAATGACCCCCAATGTGTTTGCAGCTGTTCTGGTGCATGTTAATATGCAATGTGTCAGCTGATATCATCGATACCCTTCATGTTGATCTGGTGTGGAGATCAAAGTGGAGTGATACTCCTGACCTGACCACACCTCAGCATCACAAAGGAGCCATCTAATTATTTACATGCCACTTCACAGATTAAAGTGGTTTTCAATTACTGATGTAATAGTTCATCTGAATACCTTCCTCCCCATATTTGCACTTAGGATGATGTCGACGAGACACTAGCCCCACAAAATCAAGGACAGAACTTTGCATTCGGCGGGCAGCTGCCTGACGGTGGCTTCAAGTTCTGAGGATCAGAGAGAGAGAGTGTGTGTGTGTGTGTGAGAGAGCGCGAGATGACACTAACTCATGCAGCATACGTGCACGTAGCCGCATACAGATGAAACTTGCAGCTTTCCATTCCCCCTCACCCTGTCGTGCGTTACAAGGTGTCATACAGCTGCCTCCACATCCCTCACATGCACAATATCTTGACCCACATCGTTATCAATTATTGTTTTAAGATAATACTTTTTGTGCATATTAATAAGCTGTGTTATGGTGACAGGTGTTAGAGATGCGTTCTCGGTCGGTTGTCTTTGATGTGTTACACTGAGGTGCTAATGCGCATTCCGGAGCCATCATTAACCCATTAACACCTAATAAATCGACGTTACAACATTGTTTGAAGTCGCCGATGATACAAACCCGTTTATATAGGAATACACGTTTGTGAAGGCGATAATTGACTAGCGGCAGACGAGTGGTACGCCGTGACAATGGCAGGCAATCCTTCGGTGCTGCAGGAGCAAAGAGAACGGACTGCAGGCGGCGCAGTAAGTGCAAGCACGCCCGTTCCGGAAGGAGAGAATACGGAGACGCTGCTGCTTTCGCCGAAGCGTCTGCTAGACCAGGCGAAAGGTGAGAAAATCTACCCCTCTCGTCCGTGACCAGTCGCGGACGTGTCGTATCCTGCAGTACCACGTCAGTTGCAACTGTGAAGAGAGAGAAACAGATGCCATGTCGTTCAGTTGTGATGAACGAGGCTCATTGGTACACTTCCCCGCCTCCTTCTTAATCGATATAGGTTTTCAGCGGTCAAGGCTTCAACTGCAGAGCTTAGAGTCCAGCAAGAAACCCAGACGGAACCGCACTACGTTCACTCGTCGTCAGTTGGAGGAGCTGGAGAGTGTTTTTCAGAAGACGCACTACCCCGACGTGTTCCTGAGAGAGGAACTGGCTGGAAAAGTAGATGTTTCGGAGGCAAGGATCCAGGTACATTAAAGGAGTTTAGTGCTTTAGTCCCACTGTACTATACGTCGTGTTCTGTCGCCATAGGATAGTGTATGCTTTAGCACTACATGGTATGGAGGCTAACTGGTGTGCTCATGCATGCAGCTGTAGAGTGATCTATTGATTGTAGGTGTGCAATAAGGAGAAATAAGATCCACCTATGGACACTTCACTCTTTGATTTGAACAAAATGATAGATGTCTTAGGTATTGGTATGCAGCTGTGAAAGACCTAGCTCAGTGATGTGGCGAGTCTGTGTGCGCAGTGTGCTGGTTTGTGCATGCTAACTACGTAGCTATGATTAGCTGCAATTAGTAACAGGCTTTGACTGTTATCAGTGACCACACTGGGAATATTGTACACCATTGTCTCACACAGACCTCATTACAGCCAGCGACTCCCCGACTGTAGGACAGTCACCTAGCTAGTAGTGGAAGGGAGGGGGGGGGGGGGGGGGGGAGAGAAGTTACTGCCCTTACACAATAATGATTGAGGATGAACTCAATGTATGTAGCTAAAGTGTGAACCTAGGCACGCAATGCTAGAGAGTTAAGCCGTTGTAGAGACGCTTGGCTGCTGAGGAAACCAGCACTGGGTACCCTGACCTTAGCTAGCACAATTGATATCTTTAGATTGATTAGGATCAGATGGTTGCATGTGAGTTAGATGATGGCAGATTTGGACCAGTACGATATATCTCTTTGGGGAGAGGTGAAATGCTGTAGCACCTCACCTGAGTGCACAGATGGAAGGTACAGTTGTACAGTTTTCAACATTCAGGCATTGTGGCAAACACATCTTACTGACAGTGTGGACATCACTGCATACACGAAGTGAGGGCTTCTCAGTTGATGTAGGCATGAAAAAAGGGTTGGTTCTCCAATTACCAGGTTACAGGGTTTGAACCTAGCCTGCACGCATGCTTGTATCATTTTTGAGTGCTGCAGTGGTCCGGGGCGAAGGTGATATGGTATGGTGTGTGTCTCGTATTTCAATCACCCATTCCTAAATATTCAGGTAAGGTACTCATTTCTACTTATACCATTTACTAAGTATGGTGTACTATTTACAGGTGTATATACATCAACATATGGTACTGCTGTTTAACTGTCATTATGGGAACAAACAACCATTTCTTCCATATGTTCAATTCATGTTAACTCTTCCTCACTTCACGTGGCTGGTTCTCCATGCACACAGGTTTGGTTTCAGAATCGAAGGGCTAAATTTAGAAAGAAGGAGAAACTGGGCAATGCCCAACCGGGGCCAAGGACATGTAACTCACAAGCTGTCGTAACAAGTGTAAGGAGGAGGCTACAAGAAGAAGAAGAACAGAAATCGGCTGCTGTTCAAAACGTGTCATCTATAGCCACGCCACCCTTGATGCAACTACCAACAGTGTACTCCAGCGCTAGCAGTGGTGCAGGTGGAGCGGCAAAGATGAATTTTCTACCTCTGTCGATGAATGGGTCAACTGTGTCTGCGTTGTCTTCGCAGGCATCCCCTCCCCTCTCTACCCCCATTAACCATGCCATGTTGGCAGTGACACCAGTGTACATCATCCACTCACTCCCCACAGTTCCTCTAGTTAAAGGGACAGAGGTTGAAAACGACACAACATCAGACTGCTCTTAAGATTTTTACACATATCAGATATCTATTTAGGGATGATGGGGTTTGTTTTATCCTTTGGACATTGCATGTAGCTATGTAGGTAAAAGGTTGATGAGATAGTGTATTGCGCAATCTTGGCGGGAAAGTGTTCAGCTCGCGCGCGAAATGGAGGGTGAGTTTCTGCATGTGTTCTGTCTGACTTCGTTAACCGGTTACCTAGGGACGAGAAGTAGGGTGAGTGTCTACGATGACCGTGCAATATATTAATAGGTGAAGGGTCGAGGAGGTCTAAACGGGACAAGAAGAAAACTGCGGCGTCTGAAACTCTTGCCAAACTGAAGTAAGTTAATTGTGTGCTGGTTCGTGGGGCATGGGCGATCAAAAAGTCAATTACCGTCTCGACGGCTACTAAGAGTACACAGAAAGGAACAAGTAGGCCCAGACAGATAGTAATGAGAGCCTCAAAGTCCAATGCACAATCAATTCCTCCACAATTCATTCACAACTCCATGATATTCAGGGTAGAAGGTTTAGCCCTTTACTGAGATGTGGGCCTGTACCCTAATGTGTGCATCACAACTGTAGGCACTCTAGAGAAACAGGGGAGAAGCTTGATGTTGAGATCAAAGCAGATGAAGGCATCTTTGAGTATGTTGATGACAAGGAATACAATCGTATTCTGAGGAAAAGGCAAGCAGACAGTTGGGTCTTGGACGATGGTATGTGTGTCTCTCTCACACACACACACACACACACACACACACACACTGGTTCCAATTCCTCAGCTGGCCTTGGGTATGTGGACAGTGGACGTGAAGTGTTTGATGAGGAATATGATTCTGACGAAGAAGAGGGGGCAGAGGAGAGAGGAGACAAAGAACCCGACTCAAAGAAGAGAAAGAAAGGCAAACTGGGAAAGAGCTCCATCAAGGATATGTTACTGAGGACTAAGCCAAAAGATGAAGTGCGTTGCCTGAATTGACTGTATTGTGTGTATTGCACTCCTATATATACACTTTATACTGTACAGTGTGTGCACTTCTGTTTAGGAAAAGGTGACTTTGGATGGAGATGACCTTTTGGGGGAGTGCCTGGATCAGCTGTCATCGGTGGGTGTGGTCTTTTACGTGATGGGGTGGGTGTGGTCTCTTACATGATGTGGGTGGGTGTGTTCCCTTATGCAATGGGGTGGGTGTGGTCTCTTACGTGATGGGGTGGGTGTGGTCTCTTACGTGATGGGGTGGGTGTGGTCCCTTATGTGGTGTGGGTGGATGTGATCTCATATAGTAAGAATAGGCAGTGTTAATTGAGACCTGTTGAGTTCCTGCTCTGTTCTATTCTTATTTCATTAGGGGTCATCCAAGCCTACTGGAAAGTGAGTTAAGAACAAAACACGTTGGTGTAGGGGGTCTCACTGTTTTGTTATGCGTGGTCGTGTGGGTGTGGGTGTGTTGTCATCACACCCGGTAACTGGGGCCGTAGATCCTCCAGAATAGTGCTTGTAGCAAGGTGAAGATGTCTAGTGCGTAGTTGTGGAGGTGGTACGTCACTTGTTGTTGTTTCACAGGGTGCCTGATATTAAGTTCAGAAGTTTTTCCAAACCCAAACCGAGCATGCAACAAGTGAGTGCAGGTGTCGTGGACGTTGTGTATGT
>OZ025889.1:5184510-5302010 GCA_964019415.1 Ianthella basta | reverse complement strand
CTCACTCCCCTGTCATTCCTTTCTCTCTTTTCCTCTTCCACTCCTCACTCCCCCTCTCATCCCCTCCTCACTCACCCTCTCATCCACTCCTCACTCCCCCTCTCATCCCCTCCTCACTCACCCTCTCATCCACTCCTCACTCACCCTCTCATCCCCTCCTCACTCCCCCTCTCCCTTCTTCTCCCCCCCTTCATTCTCTGCTGTACAGGAGTTCAACAGCTCTTACGCTGTTCCTTACAAGATCATGCGCTTCAGTAGCAAGCGAGTGGAGAAGAAGTATGCTTTTGAGAAGACCGATGTACCTGCCTCCAGCGAATACCTGGAGATCAAGTACTCTGTGAGTTATTGGTGAGGGTGGTGACTGTCACTGTGACAAGTGTTGGCTGTTGTCACTTTGACAGGTCAAGTTGTCACTTTGACAGGTATTGATGACTGCTCTTGTATGCAACAAGTATTGTCAGCTGTCACTATATTAAGCAGTTGCTGTTGTCACTGATTGGTGTGCGCAATTGTCACTGTGACACTGACAGACATAGGCAGTTATCACTGTGACAATGTTGACAGCTGTCATTGCGACAAGTGTTGAAAATTACATAATACATTCTCATCGAATACTTACCAACTATGTAAACCTCTCCCCTCTCCCCTCTTCCCTCTCCCCTCTCCCCTCTCCCCTCTCCCCTCTCCCCTCTCCCCTCTCCCCTCTCCTCTTCCCTCCCAACCCATAGGCTAAGTATCGTGCGCTCCCTCCTTCCGCTACTGGTCGTACATTCAATCATGTCTTTGGTGCCAACACGTCCAGCGTTGAGCGACTCATCCTGTCTCAGCAGATCAAGGGCCCCTGTTGGCTAGCCGTGTCATCGCCCGGTGAGTACGTATGACAGAGCATGTGCTGAATGTACAGTTTTATGGTGGGAAGTGTTGAACAAGTAGCATGAAATTTTGTAGGTAGGGGAAATTTCACCCCAGGGAAAGAATCACTTTTCAAATTTCACCCCGGGGGAAAGAATCACTTTTCAAATTTGTGAATGTTTTCTACTTTTTGTTCAGTCAGGCGTTGTGTAACCCCTCCACACACAGTAGGGTCAGGTTAATTCTAATACATCGACCTGTCCACGTGGAATGCAATTATGCGACATGGAATGAAAATTATCGCATAAAGTTGTGGCCGCAAACACGCGTGACGGCTCGCAAGGAAGTGCCTTGCACAAAAGAATGCTGACTTGCTGTGTGAACAGCTGATTCAGGCACAGGGACGATCGATGGTCCTTCGATCAGTAGCACTGGGCAGTAGGCACGCGAACACTGTTGGAAGGCAAGCCAGTTGGGCAAAACCACAGAACATCTCTGCCAGAAATGACCTGAAGTTGCTCTGGCTTCGTAGCAGAACACTCAAGACGCTGGACGCCTTCCGTCGCAGTGTAGAACACTCTCTGGTCTGCTGCTGTTCATGGATATGAAGGCGATAGCTAATTCACACCTTTCCTGCAATCTGATTGGCCACGCAGCTATTGTTGTTGGGAGCACAAGTCAATGTATTAGCTCAACCTAACCCTTCCACAAGCAGAGGGGTCACACAGTGCCTGACTACTTTTAGTTAAAATTTTAGTCTTCTGCATGTTTTGTGTACATATCATACGACATTCTGAAAAATTTGCAACCATATCTACAAGAATATATTCATGTAGGTTTTATTTATATTTACATATTTGCATAGTTTTTATATAAGTTTCAGTATACTGTGTACTAAGTTGTGATGTGGTATGCTGTGTTGTGTTAACAGGACCGAGCGCATCTGTCAGCTGGTGCAAGTTTGAGTGTGTCGTTGCCAGTCCTGACCACGTCAGAGTGATGGCAGAACAGCCACCACCACCACCACTGGTAGGTGGGGGGAAGAGGGAGGAGGGAAGGGAGGAGAGGGGAAAGGGAGGGAGGGGGAGAGAAGGGGAAGGGGGAGGGAAGGGAGGGGAGGGGAAAAGGAGAGAGGGAGAGGGAGGGAAGGGGGAGGGAAGGAAGGGGAGAGGGGGAGGGAAGGGAGGGGAGGGGAAAAGGAGAGAGGGAGAGGGAGGGAAGGGGGAGAGAAGGAAGGGGAGAGGGGGAGGGAAGGGAGGGGAGGGGAAAAGGAGAGAGGGAGAGGGAGGGAAGGGGGAAGGAAGGGAGGGGAGGGGAAAGGGAGGGAAGGGGGAGGGAAGGGAGGGGAGGGGAAAGGGAGGGAGGGGGAGGAAAGGCAGGAGAGAGGGGGAAGGGAGGGATGAGGAGAGAGGAGGGAGCCTATTTCTTGCTTACCTCCTGGACTGTTTGTTGTTATGTTGCTGTTTACTACAGGTTGTTGTCAGCATCAGCTGCAAGACCATTGTAAACCCAAAGACAAACACCAATGAAGTGAGTAGTTGTTTGGGAAGCAGAAGCTTCTCTATCGCGTTGTCTTCCACTTTAGAAGTACAGCAAGTGGATCAGGCAGTACGCACAGAAGGACCAGGGAATCACTTATGGGCCTAAGATTCGTAGCTGTTTTATGAAAATTTCTTTCTTTTTTTCTGCTGGCAAATTTACAATTTGCTATTGTTTTGGCCATTTTCTTAACTCTTGTGTGCATGTATTTAGCTTCTGTTCTCCCATTAGCCATCTCCCCTTGTTTCATCTGTTGCTAGGTTCTGGCCATTGGCGTGTTGCAGCACAATTCAATCAGTCTAGAGACTCCACCCACTGGTCCGTGGTCCAAGGCATATCACAGCAGTTTCTGTGGTAAGAGGAGTGGGGGGGGGGAGTGGGGAGAAGTGGGTGTGATGGGGGAGTGGGGGAGGAGTGGGTGTGATGGGGGAGTGGGGGAGGAGTGGGTGTGATGGGGGAGTGGGGGAGGAGTGGGTGTGATGGGGGAGTGGGGGAGGAGTGGGTGTGGTGGGAGAGTGGGGGGAGGAGTGGGTGTGATGGGAGAGTGGGTGTGGTGGGGGAGGAGTGAGTATGGTGGGGGGAGGAGTGGGGGTAGGAGTGGTGGAAGTGGTGTGAGTGATGTGAATAGAAGTGGAGAGAGTGGGGAACTATGAGACACCTATATATGTAGCTGGTAACTGAGCACTGTACCTACCAACCTACCAACCTGAGGTTAATTCTCATCACTGAACCCGCCTTGTACGCTGTACGCAAGTTTAAAGTATATTTCTTGTAGTTCAAAAGTTTAGAAGGTTAATTCCAATCCTGTTTATTGCCAAGGGAGTTTAGGTCCAGGGGTGGTTACAGTGCCACGTTCCTGTAGCCTCAAAGAGGATTCTTATGAGAGCAAGAATGGTTCTGTGCCCGTTAAAAATTGTTTAGTATGTAGAAAGGGAACAGTTTATTGGTTAGCACTTGTACTCAGTGTGAAAGCACTTTCAGCTGATGTCTGTGTGGATTGTCTGTCTTAACGTGTGTTGTGTTTTGAGAGTACCTGCCCCGCCCCTGCCCCACCCCCTCCAGGTGTCCGTCGTCTCGCTGACCAGAAATATCCCTATGATTTCAACTCCTATCTAAAGTCTCAAGAGGTGAGTGGTGGGGTGGACTTTTGTTGACATGTTTGTATTTATGTTTGTTTGTTTGTTTGTTTTAGGGTTCTTTCATTGAGGCTGTACCCACTGAGAGAGCGCTGTTGGGATATTTCTTGGCTAAGCTGCACAAGATTGATCCAGATGTCATTGTGGTGTGTGTGTGTGTGTGTGTGTGTGTGTGTGTGTGTGTGTGTGTGTGTGTGTGTGTGCGTGCGTGCGTGCGTGTGTGTGTGTGTGTGTGTGCGTGCGTGTGTGTGTGTGTGTGTGTGTGTGCACTTACATGTACCCTACCCACCCCTATACAGGGCCACAGGATCAGTGACTTTGACCTCGACGTACTAGTCCACCGAATACACTTCAACAAGGTTCCCAACTGGTCGCGTATGAGTAGACTGAAGAGAACTGCCGCCATCAAGGTGCGTGCGTACGAGGGCACACACTGGGAGCAGTGGCTGTAGTTCGCATCACACCCAACACACTCTGACACCTTCATTAAGATTGAGCTATCATGACACAGAGAAGGTTTGACATGGAATAAGTTACTCAAGATCTCTTCTATGTACTCTAAGTCTCGCCGTGGACAGCACGCTGTGTATGCTACAGCTATTGGGTTGGCAAGAATCGTTCTTGGTGATGTTAGATTTCTTTTGCGGTTGAGCCATGTAGCGCACGGTATTAAGGACATTGTGAATTCAGAGTACCTCTCTAATGAGGACAGTGCCTACTGTCCCAGCTACATAAAGTTGTGTACAAAACTACCTCTGAAATAAGGACACCTCTCTAATGAGGACAGTTGGGCCTGTCCTAATTAGTTCCAAAGGTGTATGGAATGGAGAGGTGTCACTGTACACTTGTAACTCATTCCCTGCTTATTGCTCTGCCCCGCCCACTGCCCCACCCACTGCCCTTACTCCGCCCCTTCTTGCAGGGCCGTATCAGCACGCAGCAAATTGCTTGCGGTCGTCTTGTGTGTGACACAAACATCTCCTCCAAGGAGTTGATACGGGCTCGCAGCTATGATCTAACAAGTAAGGGTGATGATTGGCGGGTGTAGTCTGCAGGGAAGAAGTGGGGTGGATGTGGATGTGACTGTGTTGGTGTTCTCTCTCTCCTCAGCTCTGGCCCATCAAGTGCTGAGGTTCACTCACCCAACAGTGGCTCAGGAGGAGGTTGTGCATGCTTTTGGGTGAGGAGGAGTGTGAGGATAGAGGGTGAAGGAGGGGTGGGAGGGCGAAGGAGGGGTGGGAGGGCGAAGGAGGGGTGGGAGGGTGAAGGAGGGGTGGGAGGGTGAAGGAGGGGTGGGAGGGTAAAGGAGGGGTGTGAGAGTGAAGAATAGGTGGGAGGGGTGGGAGGATAGAGGGTGAGGGAAGAGTGACAGAGGTGTGAGGGTGAAGTAGGGATGGGAGGGGTGAGTGAGGGATGTGAAAGGCGAAATGAGTTACAGTTGATATGAGACCTGTTCACAACTCACCAACATGGTTGTCTCTCCCTCCCACCTCTGCTCTCCCTCTCTCTCTCCACTGTCCCCTCCCACCCTCCCTCCCACCCTGCACACTCTGTTACAGTCAAACAAAGACTCTCCGTGCCCTCATTGCTCACACAATGAACGAGGCCTTAGTGTCCCTTGGAATCATGATTGAGCTGAATGTGAGCTTGTGCCATAATATTATTTATCCTTCAACTCATCCCCTAACTATGTTCATAGTCTTACACTTTGTCATCCACCGAAGTGGGTCACTGATACAGTCTCTTGTCTGAATTTCTGACACAGCTGTACCTCCCTTTATCCGCAAACTAGCAAGGCATTGTTGTACGTAGACTGTTGTAAGAGACTCCGCCTGAAGAAGATCTTAGCAGAGTTCACTTTGTCCCCTTTTGTTCACTCTCACCTTTACTGCTTGCTCAGATCCTGCCCTTGGCGTACCAAATCACCAGGATCGCTGGTAACCTCTTCTCTCGGACGCTTCTTGGTGGTCGGTCTGAGAGGAATGAGTATCTTCTTCTCCATGCCTTCACTGCTAAAGGATACATCTGTCCGGACAAACCTGCCTTTGGTGAGTGGAGGAGAGTCAAGGTACCTTGTTGCTGGACTGTCAATCGCACTCACTACAGTTGATACAATCTTCAATATTAAATTTAACTTAAAAAGCAAATTTTAATATTAAAGAGCATTGCTATATTTGTTCCTGGCAGAGTAGTGTGATGAAATAGTTGAAGTTTAAGTGTGATTTTGTTATCCAGTGATGAGTTGATTGGTGGAGAATGCTTCAAGAACTTAACTGTATGAATGCGGATGTGCTCTGTTGGAACTTCTCCCTTGCCCCGCCCTCTGCCCCGCCCACAGGCAGGAAGTTTGCTCAGATTGGTGCCGAGGACCACGAGGAAGAGCAAGCCCCCAAGGGTGCAAGGAAAAAGGCGGCTTATAGCGGAGGACTCGTGCTGGAGCCTAAGAAAGGTGTGTGTGTGTGTGTGTGTGTGTGTGTGTGTGTGTGTGTGTGTGTGTGTGTGTGTGTGTGTGTGTGTGTGTGTGTGTGTGTGTGTGTGTGTGTGTGTGTGTGTGTGTGTGTGTGTGTGTGTGTCTGTGTCTGTGTGTCTGTGTGTGTATGTAGCATTTGTGCACACTTGTGTGTTTGTGTGCTCCACTGTTTTGCACCTGTATGTGCATACACCCACACTTTCCTCTCTTCTTCACCCAGGTTTCTACGACAGCTTCATCCTTCTCCTTGACTTCAACAGTCTGTACCCGTCCATCATCCAGGAGTACAACATTGACTTCACCACTGTACCACACTGGCAGCTGGCCATCCAGGAGCCAGACCACCAACTGGATCCACCGGGGGAGTCTGCAGAGCCAGGGATCCTGCCCACCGAGATCCGCATCCTTGTTCAGCGTCGCCGCGAGGTGAAGAACTTGATGAAGAATGCACCGAAGAACTCTGAGCAGTGCGTGCAGTTGGACATTCGGCAGAAGGCGTTGAAACTGACTGCAAACAGCATGTACGGCTGTCTTGGGTTCAGTCATTCTCGGTTCTATGCTCAGCCTTTGGCTGCCCTCATCACCAGCCGCGGCAGGGAGGTGAGCTCCCAATAGCTAGTGCTTTGTGTGCTGTTGTTGTTTGAAGCTATTATACTTGTTGTTGTTGTTGTTGTTTATTTGATGAACTTATGGATGTGTACTGTTCTGGAAGTGCTCTGGTTGCTTAAATTGGTTGTTGTTGTTTTGTTGGTCTTGTTTACTTGCTGCTCTGAATCTGCATCTTGTTCTTTCTCTTGTTGTCGTTTCATTGTTTCTTTAATGCGTACTATCATTGTTGTTGTTTAGCTTGTGTTGTGTTGTTCTTGTTGGCAAAATGCCCACTGTTATTTAACTAATGTCTGTGTTGTGTACCCTTTGGCCTTGTTGTTGTTTACCTACGTAGTTCCTCTTGTTGTTGTTGTTTACTTGGTGCCTCCATCCACCATGGCAGATCCTCTCACACACGAAGGACCTAGTGGAGAGGATGAACCTGGAGGTGATCTATGGTGATACGGACTCCATCATGATCAACACCAACTGCAGAGAGTTCAGTGATGTTATGGACTTGGGACAGAAGGTGGGGGGAGGGAAGAGACAGAGGAGAGGGCGAGGAGGGAGGGAAGGGGCGGGTAAGGAAAGAGAGAGGACTCATTTCAATGTTATTATAGTAGAGTGCACTCGGAATGCCTTGCAATTTTCCCTTAGTCCATGACATTTATCTGCATACACACACGCATACATCATTCCATCAAGAACGTGCTCAACTTCTGTTCCTTTGCTCCTTCAACTCTGCAGGTCAAGGCTGAAGTGAACAAGTTTTACCGGTTGGTTGAGCTGGACATTGACGGCGTGTTCAAGACAATGCTACTTCTGAAGAAGAAGAAGTTAGTCTTCGTATGTATGTAACCTGTGTCAGCTCTTTACCCCTGTGTGTAGCTTGAGGAGCGACTACATATGTATTCCATAGAGGCTGTGACACCAAGTACAGTATGTGTAGAGTCATACAACAAATTGAATTGTTTGTTGATAGTCTGTTTGTATTTGTATTTGTGTGTATCTGTTTGTGTTTGTGTGTGTTTGTTTGTGTGTGTGTGTGTTTGTGTGTGTGTTTGTGTGTGTGTGTGCAGGTATGCTGCCATTTCAGTGGCTCCCGGTCCGATGGGAGGACCTCTGGTGGAAACCATGGAGATGAAAGGTCTGGACATTGTGCGTCGTGACTGGTGTGACCTCGCCAAGGAGACTGGAGAGTGAGTGCTTATAGTGGTATCCTGTGGTGTGTGTATGTGTGTGTGTGTGTGTGTGTGTGTGTGTGTGTGTGTGTGTGTGTGTGTGTGTGTGTGTGTGTGTGTGTGTGTGTGTGTGTGTGTGTGTGTGTGTGTGTGTGTGTGTGTGTGTGTGTGTGTGTGTGTGTGTGTGTGTGTGTGTATTGTAACACGTGTCATTCTCGTACTGTACGTGTTGTTGTGTGGTGTGTTACGTATGTGTGACTGTGTCTGCGGTCTGATGTGTGGTGTGTGGTGTGGTGTTGGTCTACTGTGTCTGTCTGGTGTACATGTATGTATGCAGGTGGGTACTGAAGCAGATCCTGTCTGGTGAGGCCAGAGAGGATTTGGTGGAGAAAGTGCACGAGTACTTGCGGCAGATTGGTGAGAGTGTGAGCACTGGACAAGTCCCATTGGCCAAGTTCATCATCACCAAGGTAACCTAGGGCCATTACCTTGGTAGCAGATGCTGTTACTATTGGCAACAGATTAGTGTGCATACAATGGTAGTAGATATTCAAATTTCATGCTGTTGCCATGACAACCATTTTCTATCAGTCCCTGACTAAAGCCCCTGAGAACTACCCAGATGCGAAGAGCCTCCCCCATGTTCTGGTTGCCCAGCGACTGATCTCCAAGGGAACCAGAGTGCAAGCAGGAGATGTTGTACCCTATGCCATCTGTTGCAACGCCTCAGAGGTGAGGGGTGTGGTCAAGGAATAATGTGTTAAAGGGATTATATGTCATGAGGAAAACCCTTATTTATTTTTTGTTAGGACACACCCACCACACCAGCTGTGCAGAGGGCTTTTCATCCTCGTGAGGTCGAAGAGAATGAGCAGCTAGTGATGGGTATGTGAGGGAGGGTGTGGCTGAGTGTTGGAGGGTGTGTGAGAAGGAGGGGCAGTGTATGTGTGGGAGTGGCAGGATTATGGGTGGGGGTGGGAGGATGGTGTGGTGGTGTAGTTGAGTCTACCAGTATGCGGGTTAGTATGTTTAAACTGATTCACCCCTCCCTCCCCTACTCCTCCCTCCCCTACTCCTCCCTCCCTCACCCCTCACTCTCTCACTCCTCCCTTCCCTACTCCTCCCTCACCCCTCACTCTCACTCACCCCTCACTCCCCCTCTCCTCTACTCCCTCACCCTTCACTCCATCACTCACCCCTCACTCACCCCTCACTCCCTCTCAGACACGCAGTACTACCTCCAGCAGCAGGTACATGCTGTGGTCACAAGACTATGTGAGCCAATAGAAGGAACAGATGCAGCCCAAATTGCCCACTGCCTTGGTGAGCAGAACAGCTTACTCTGAAGGAAATGTTACTGTGTGTACCGTGCTTACGTATCTTTACAAATCAGGTACTCATCTGTCGTTCTCCCCTCAACATCTTCTTTTCACTTGCATATCTTTCTCCTCTAACTTCCAATCTCTTCTCCCTTCATCCTACTCCACTCCCTTCTCACCCTTTCCTCTCCCAACCCTCTACTTCAATATCAGGCTTGAATCCATCCCAGTTCAAGTTGTCAGTGGCCTATGACGAGACAGATGAACCCTCCCTCCTCTTGACAAGCAAGGATGAGGCTGACGAGACATACAAAGACTGTGAGCCGCTACAATTTGACTGCCCAAAGTGCAAGGGCACCAACATGTATTCAGCTGATTGCTTGAGAGAGAAGGCTCCTGTTTTGGTATGTGCCAGTGGGAAGGGATGCGCGTAAGAGGATTGACAGTAGCTCTTCGAAGGCTTAGTTCGCACTTGTCTTTCTCCCCTCCCTCTCCCTCCCTCCCTCCCTCTCCCCTTCCTCTCCCCTTCCTCCCCCTCCCTCTCCTTTCCTCCCCCTCCCTCCCCCTTCCTCCCCCTCCCTTCCCCTCCCCCTACACACCTAACACAGTACACCAGAAGGTGTCAGCAGTGTAGTACAGACTTGCCGATGGGATTCGTGTGTGTGCGAGTGCAGTATGCCATCAGGAAACACATACAGCGCTACTACGCTGTGAGTCAGTGGTAGAGAGAAGCCCGCACTTGTCCTTGCTGCACTGAGCACTGTGCTATGGTCTGGACGTGGCCGGATTTCTAACTAGCCTCTTTCTGTCCCCTGTATTGGTGCACTCTCAGGGATGGATGAAGTGTGAGGACCCAACTTGTGGTTTTCGGACCCGAGCGACGCCAGTGCATGTCAGGATGGAGTGTCGGCAGTGCAAACAGGGGCACCTCAGAACAGAGGTGAGGTGCACACTCATACTAGTCTCACGTAGCCGGCTGCTTTCTCCCCTGATGATGTAATACGTCGGGGAGAAAGGGTCTGGTGAACAGCCAATACCATTTTTGTACAGAGTGCGACCCTAATTAGTCACTTACATTAACCGAAATATGTACTTCTGACCTCTGTTTGTCCATCTCTTCTCTCATTTCAATTCTTTCTCTTCCTCCACTTGGCAGTTCACTCCTTTTATGCTGTACCAGCAGCTCCGATTCTACAAGAAGGTCCTGGGCAACACAGGGAAGCCAGCTGTGTTCAAAGAAGGTGTGTGTGTGTGTTGGGTTGTAGTTATGGGGTGTGTGGGGCGATGTTGCATCATAATAGCACAACACATGACATGTGACCAGCATGTCACATGACATCATGTGATAGTACAGCATATCATATGACATCATGTGACACAGAACAGCATGTCACATGACATCATGTGATGCAGAACAGCATGTCACATGATGTGACACGGAACAGCATGTCACATGACATCATGTGACACAACAGCATGTCACAAGGAATTGTGTATTCTCTCTCACACAGAAGACAAAACTGTTGAATTCTATCTCTCCAAGAGCGACTACTCGAGAGTCAATTTGGACCAGCTCTTCAGTGGACTCAGTACAATGAACACATAAAGGAGTGCCTACCACGCTTTGAAGAATTTCACTCTAAACACAACACAGCAAGCTATTATTAACGCACACATGTATGTAAGAATTGTGTCACATATGTGTCAGGTGATGTCATGTGACCCATTTCTTAGATTTCAATTAACAGAGAAGTGATGTAAATAATCATTCAAAATGTTAGTGTGCCACTGTTGTTTGTACCATGTGGTAAACAACTAAAGTAAACATAAACAAACTAACGGATGTCAGTATTTGTGACAATAAGGACACCACGAACTGCAATGCAGATTTTGGTCTTTGTAATAAAGTTTGAGTGGTTGCCATGACAACAAGAGAGCTGCAAGCACTTGATGCAGTCACTACACTGTTCACATGCAGAAACACCAAAATGGCTGCCAGTACCACTGCAAGCAGCAGCCACAGTCGACTGACTCGTGTTCTCTTCTGTGGTAGTTGCTTCTTCTTTTGATGCATTTGCTCTAGTTTCTCTGCATGCTGTTCTGCTACTGTACTGTGTTCGTTGCTAGAAGAAGCCTCAATTGTGGGTGGTGGTGAGGACACTGCTGCTTCTCTGTTTACTTGTTCTATGTCAGCACGTGCACTGGATGAGATGGGAGCATCTTCACTAGGGCTAGCACTAACGGAATCATCCAATGTATCACGCATTTTCAGTGGCTGAGGCTGAGGCGGCACTGCTCTAGCAGGCAAGTGACCTACCACCAGCTCAGCCTCAGTGTCGCCAGTTTCAACACTGGATAACACAGTCGCAGTCTCCCTGCCCAGGTCTGCTACAGCTGCTTGTTCTGGACAGGTACTTTCATCCTTCTCGTCCTTTTGGATACCTCTTAGTTTCTGGAGACGAGCTTCCGCGTTAGCTAGTATTCGCTGTCGTCTTCTAGCAGCTTGATCGGCCATTTTGTATTTCTGGTGCACATTCTCAAACCAAATTTGCAATCTTATCATTGCAGTTGATTTGGAATTTACTTCTACCACAGCCCGCATGCAAAAATGGCGTCCATGCGGTGTTTGCTGACATGTGTTCTGCTCGTGTTCGCCCTCCAAGGTCTCTTCTGCCTCATCTCAGCCACCAGATCAAAACCCGTCACGATATCAATCAAGTCTAAATGGACAAGCACGTCCATCCTGGGAGAAATCAGGTCAGCGTCCTTTGTCTTCCACTTCATTCGGACACACTCTACTGGTTGTCCGTGGATGTAGTAGGACATATACAATAGTGATGGTAAATGCTTTAGTGCCACTGAACGTGCAATAAAACTTGTCTGAGTCAGCCACCTGTGGGCCTTTATAGAGAGGTGGCTGCATTACGGAGGTAGGCTGCAATGTTTAGTGCTATTTGGGGCCAGGGAGGCTGGCTGTTTTAGAGAGGTGGCTGCCTTATGCAGGGACCATTACACTGTGATAATGGTGACTGGTGATGATAATAGATTAGGTGTATGATAATTGGCATGATATAATGTATGCGCATTTACATAATTGAATTATTAAACATCTAATTAAACATTCTCTCTTCTGCACTCCTTTAATATTGTCCAGTGAGTACCTGTCTGACGAAGAGGATCAGCTGTTCTGGGAGTTTCTTGAAGGAACTAAGGAATTTCATTGGATGTACTCTACTGAACAAGGTGTGTGTGTGTGTTTGTGTGGGTGTGTTTGTGTGGGTGGGTGGGTGTGATGCTTTCTGTAAATAACATATATTACGACATTTTGCTTTTTAGCTATTGAGTTGTTGCTACTGATGTTGAGTAATTTGATTGGTTGTTGGTTGCTAGGTGCTTATGATGCTGCAATGAAAATTGCCCGGCGACATCTGCCATCCTTTACCTTCAACCTCCTCAAACCTACCCTGACATTGAGGGAGCGGAGTGCACGGGTTGAGATGCACCAGCAGGTAGGTGGGGCAGTGGGGTGGGCGGGGCACTATGATTGAGTGTAGTTTTACTTTCACTTTTCTTTCTCCACAGATTGCTCTGGCACGTCTGCATCAAAAGAATTGTGCAACATTTATTGAACTAGCGCAATCGCTAATATGCAACCTATCCGAACTGGACTCAGCCCTTGCAAGCTCCGCCTCTTCACGGCGTCAGCCAATGTTGTATACCTTTGACCATGTGTATCCGTCTCAGCATCCTGAGTCCAACCTTCCCGTGGCTATCCTTTACGGACGTTTGGGGTCTGCAGAGGTTGAGGAGTTTCATAATGCTCTTAAAGTACTCGCTGGAGATGGGAAAATAAGATATGCTTTTAGGCATTACAGTCTGGTGAGTGTGAGGGGAGGGAGAGGTGGGGGTAAGGGGTAAGGGAAGGGAAGGGAGAGGCGGGGGAGGGAGGAAGGGGAGGGAGAGGTGGGGGAGGCGGAAGGGAAGGGAGAGGCGGGGGAGGGAGGAAGAGAAGGGAAGGGAGAGGTGGGGGAGGGAGGAAGGGAAGGGAGGGCTATGCAGCTGAGGGGAGGGGAGAGGAGGATGGAGGTGAGGGAGAGGGGAGGGGATGAGAGGGGAAGCACTCAGAAGAGAGAGTAGAGGGAATCAAGTTGTTGAATGAAATTACTAAGTGTCAGTGCATGTCTCTATAGTGGCTATCAGTTAAAAAGGGAAGTAGTAGTGTGGAGATATAATATAAATCAATATAGTACATAATTGTGAGGTGAGCGGCGTGTGTTGTATGTTCTACTACAGAACAACACCACAGTGACGCCTCGCTTGAGCGGGTACGGTGTTCGCCTGGACATCAAGAGCACAGAGTACAAGGCAGTTGACGACAGCAAGGTGTCTTCAGGTGAGCTATTAGTACTGCATGCAAGGCAAGTGTAACAGTACTCCACAATACAGCAGTATTATGTATGTAGGCATTGGAATAGTCTGATTCTGACTTCAGTTTCTAATTCTGTTTCGTAATATTTCCAACACAGAAGCACACAGTAAAGATGTCGATGGTGAACAGGAAATAGACGGCTTTCGATTTGGGAAGTTGAAGTCAGTGTAGTTCCAAGAAGTGGAGCTGTGTGTGAGATAATGTGATGTCAACCGAGTATTTTTGCCCATTTTTACACAGAACTTTGTACCCAGATTTGAATGAGTCTCTGGATGAGTTTCGTGTGTACTTGAGCGAGAGCAACAAGGAACTGGCCGCCTTGAAGCAGTGGCAGCTGCAAGGTGAGGAACACTGAATGAACTGCAGCTGTGCCATGTTGAGAAATAAGCCAAGATGAATATGTGGGTGAAGGCTAATCGTGAATAGGAATGTAGACCTTGTCAGCTTCTTGCTAAAACAGTTAGGATGCAGCCTACGACGGTCTGTGAGACCAAAGCATCCTGCAGTCAGTAAAGGATTGATTCTGCTGTGTACATATCAGCTCACAATTATTCACCCAAATCAAACAATGTAGCAATGGGCCTCTACAACATTAAAGATGATATCAGTCAGTGACTGTGTTATATATACCCACCTACCTACCATGGCGATGTCCTTCTTCTATTATAGATCTCGGTTACCAGGCAGCTCAGAGGGTGATGTCATCAGCCAATGAATCACGTTTGCATACATTGAAAGACCTAGCCCAGAACCTACCACTGCTTGCAAGGTATTGTGCAATCTTCCATAGGTGTTTTGTAATACTTGTAAGTATTGTGCAATCAAGTGATGTCCCTTGTAACAATGTGTTTAGATCGCTGGCAAAGACTCCAGTGGACAAGGAACTTCGTGATGAGATTAAAAGGAACCAGAAAGTGAGTAGGTGGCAAGGTTGTGTGTGTGTGTGTGTGTGTGTGTGTGTGTGTGTGTGTGTGTGTGTGTGTGTGTGTGTCTGTGTGTCTGTGTGTCTGTGTGTGTGTGTGTGTGTGTGTGTGTGTGTGTGTGTGTGTGTGTGTGCAGGTGTGTACACCACATTCATACGTATGCTTGTTGTATCTTGAGGAATCCTGTATAAGTGTCCCTAATTTCCCCCATGCATTCTAAAGTTTCTGCAGAGTTATGGAATTTCCCCTGGAGACTCTTACCTTCTGATTGATGGCATTCTCATACGGAGCAACGAGCTCAGTGCCTTCAGGTGGGTGGGGCTGTAGGCTGTCACATGACTGTCACATGATAGTGCAAACATGAATACATGACCATATGATTCACTGTCACGGTGTCACCTATTTGCTGTGCTACATACATACCGTGTAAGCCATACATACCGTGTAAGCTCTAATTTTCACAGGACTTCATTTTCGTGAATTTCGTGTGGTAGTCGGCTTTCGCAAAAATATATTCTTGCGAATAATTCATGCTTTACACTTCTAGTTATTTAAATACATTGCATATGTTACCAATATAAATAACCAGGTGACTATTCCCGAAAATAAAATCACGAATTATCCTTCTAAGCAGCGATTCGTGAAATTTTCCTCCTGCAAAAATTAGAGCTTACACAGTATGTGATAATCATGTGATAGTCATGTGATGATCATGTGACTGATCATGTGATGCTCATGTGATATCCTCCACATGTACAGCTTTCTTGACATCCTGAAGAAGGAATCCAAAGCACTTGGGCAAATGTCAGATTTGAAGATTAAGGTTGGCACATCTCAGCTGGACTGATTCCAAGCCCTTTTAATTATATTATTATTATATATTGTTTAATTATGTTATTAATTATAAGGTAATGAAAGATGTGTGTTGTGTGCATTTCTGCTTGGTGCAGAGTGATGACATTCAGAAGCTGTTGCTTGTTCCAGTTCAAACCGGTCAAAACAAGTACCTGATAGACATGCGGCACCCAGACATAGTCGTGAGTCATGTGACATCATGTGACATCATATAACATCATTTAATACACTCACACTTCATTGCTTCCTGGTGTCCTTCACCTTACCGTATAGTTCCTCAACAACCTTGAAGCCGATATCGCATACAGACGCTGGCCCAAGAGTGTGACTGAAGTGCTCAGACCAACCTTCCCTGGGATGCTGAGGCAGATTGCTAAGAACCTCTTTACATTTGTAAGTTACTTGTGAGCTGGGACAGTAGGCACTGTCCTGATTAGAGAGGTGTCCTTATTTCAGAGGTGGTTTTGTACACATCTCTATGTAGCTGGGACTGTAGGCACTGTCCTCATTAGAGAGGTGCCCTCATTAGAGAGGTGTCCTTATTTCAGAGGTAGTTTTGTACACATCTCTATGTAGCTGGGACAGTAGGCACTGTCCTCATTAGAGAGGTGTCCTTAAATCAGGATCCTTTTCATAAGGAGGTTCTGCAGTGTTTGCCCCACTAGAGTAGCCACACTGTCAAGCCTCATTAGAGAGGTGTCCTTAAATCAGGATCCTTTTCATAAGGAGGTTCTGCAGTGTTTGCCCCACTAGAGTAGCCACACTGTCAAGGTCGCACATTTCTTTACTATTCCTTGTTTACTGTTTCTTGTTCCTATTTACTGTTCCTGTTTATTGTTATTGTTCCTTGTTTACTGTTGTCAGGTTGTGTGTGTTGATCCAATGGACTCAGCTGCACTGCCCATTCTCAAGAACATCCAATTATTTATACAACACTCAGCTCCCGTTAGGTGTGATTTGAGGGAGTGGGCTGGGTGGGTGGGTGGGGCCACGGGTTGATGTGTCACAGTCTATAAGGTTTTGTCTCATTTCCATTCCAGAATTGGTGTTCTGCTTGTTGAGGATGGGTATGGGGACAGAAACATGACACTTCAGATTAATCGTGCTTTTTACTATGCAAGCAAGCAGGTTCACGGAATGGAGGCTTTTGATTGGTTGTTGGAGGTGGGTGTGTCTAAGATGTCACTCTCTGCTTTAGATTTTTATAATTAATAAATTTATTTTCAATAGCTTTTAGTACGAGAGAAAATTAACGAGGAAGCCATACGTGACACCTTGGATGATGCAGGCATCGAGGTACCTGGTGACATCATTGGGGAGGGGACTCCCCAGGATGAAGTCATGAAGGTGAGAGTATACAAATTAAATCTAAATTTAAATTAAATAGTTGACAAATTCCGCTTTAAATATTTTTCTGTGTTTTAATGTAGTTGGTGTGTTAGAGAACTCTGATTTTCCTTCGATTATGTTTAAATCCATCAACTTTATCGCTGTTCTTCTTCTGAATTCGTTTATATAATTTTGATGTTGTTGCCTCAGTTTTTGCTCCATTTTTGCAATTGGAGATTTTTGGAGAATGTGTGTTCCCAAATGGGAGCCAGATATTTCTTAATGAATTGTTGTGTGTATAGTCTTTGGTGGGATGGCTGCCTCTGTACCAGGAATGTCTTTGTTTGGTCTGAATAGATTTGTGTGTGTAGTATCGAAGTTACCTTTTCACAGAATTTGTGTCCTATTCATGAATTGCATGCCTTGCCAGTTGTACATATTTTAAAGTGTTGCCATGCCATGAATCACACAGCATTCGGAGTCACTCTCTCCCTTGAGTCACTCACATTAACACATGGTTGTGTCAATAACTTAGAGAAGACTTTGTTCCACTGTCTGCTGGGCCGTTGTAGGGAGTTGATGAGTTTTTCCGCTCCAAAGGCCTTGGGAAATCCCCTCAATTGGTGTTGAATGGAGAGCAGCTGGACCCGCAAGAGGTAAGCTGTGAGGATCATGTGAAATCATGTGATCAAAACGTGAAATCATACATCATGTGACATCATGTGATCATCATGTGACCATCACATGATTTATCACTGTACAGGACCTTGAGCAATCTCTGCTGCAAGCCTTACATGCACAGATGTCACAAATACAGCAAGATGTGTACAGGGTATGTCCCAGTTCCCAAATTATCACATTGGAATGGGAATGATTTGTCATGTGACTCTACATTTAGGGTCGTCTCACAGATAAGATGGACTGCTATGATTTTTTAATGTCTAAACCACAAGTGCTGAAGAGATTCAACTCCCATGTCATCGCCAAGGACAGTTTGCAAGTGGATCTCAGTCCCAAATCTGACCGTAAGCCGGCTGGTTGTGACAATGATGGCTCTGATGAATTCCTTGATTAGGAGCTTCTGAAGCATTGCCTCTTGTGTGTTGTGTGTGTGCAGAAATTGTGCACACAACTCCATGGTCTTCAGCCAGGGATCTCACTGCTAGAGAACTGGTGTCTAAAATGGCCGACTTGATGCTGTATATTAATGGTGAGTTATGCACATGCATGCATCTATCAGCACACACATGCACACACACACGCACACACACACATGCACATGCACACACACACACACACACACACACACACACACACACACACACACACACACACACACACACACACACACACACACACACACACACACACACACACACACACACACACACACACACACACACACACACAATTACCAAACTGCTCCATGATTGGTCTCTACATTAGATGAAGGGGATTCCCCCTTGCCACTGTCGCTATGGCTAATAACAGACCTTTCCAACCCGGAAGGAGTTAATCTGCTGAAAACAGGCATTCAGATTTTGGTAAGAGGCACACCAACACGATGGTGACTTTTAGTGCCCCAGTTGTGATAGTAGGCTTCCTGTTGTTGTTGTTGTTGTTGTTGTTGTTTTGCTGTTATTGTTTTGTTGCAGAATAACAATACAAATAGCCGAATTGCAGTCATCCACAATCCCACTTCTGAATCTGCCCATTTACTGCACACTGAAGTGGAACTGGCGCTCCAACAGCGGAAACCACACGAAGTTGTGATGAGCGTTTTGGAGGGCACTAAACTAGACGTCAAGGAAGCCTCAAAGGTATGACTGTTCACAGGTTAATTTTAGACTTTAACAATTTAGCATTGTCATTCTTTGTGTATTCATTCGTCTGCTCCTTCTCATAGTCAGCCATTTTTGTAGTCTTGTAGTTGCCCACTTTTTACCCCCTCACAGCTGGTCAATTAGTTCTGTCACAGTCAACCATTTTATAGTCTTTCTCTCAGTGGTTCACTCTTATAGACGGTCATTTTGTTACTTCCATTGCAGGTGGAAACTGCCCGTAGCATTATTGAAGCACACAAACTGTTTTGTCGCAACACACTCAAATTGAAACCAGGACAACGTGGTATCCTTAGCAACGGCCGTCTTATTGGTCCATTTGGAGATGGGGAGGAGTTCTCAGAAGATGACTTTCAGACCTTGGAGCTCTTTGAAGTCAGCAGTCATGGCAAAAGTCTTCTTGACGTAGTGTCCTCACTAGAAATAGCAAATTTGGAGGCAGACTATGACACAGCTTCTTTCCGTAGTGACATTCAGATGAAGTTGGCGTCTTTGTTAAGGAGCCTTCCCGCGCAGCAGAGGATTTTGATTCCCAATGTTGAAGCACAACACAGGTACGGAGCTGTGTGTCTTGTTCACTCTGGTGTCCTCCCATGTCTTCTCCATTGCCTTCCACACTTCACAACTGTGACGTTTGCTCCTTGGTCTTTCTTATGTAATCTGCTCTGTTTGCCTTCTTTCTTGCTCTTTCCTTGCAGTGTTGTTCATCTTGCTCCCAGCTCTCCTGGTGAAGTGGAAGAGACTGGAGCAGGCATTGCAGTGAACGCCTTTGTGAACCCACTGTCCACAGACGCACAAAAGATGTTACCTATATTGCAGGTGTGTGTGTGTGTGTGTGTGTGTGTGTGTGTGTGTGTGTGTGTGTGTGTGTTTGTGTGTGTGCGTGTGTGTGTGCGTGTGTGTGTGCATGTGTGCATGTACGTATATGCAATCATCTACATACCATTTGAGTAGTGGTGACATCAACTCACACTGTTACAGGTGTTCAGTGAAGTGCTTCCACTGGATGTCAGGATTGCCTTGAACCCACAGGACAGATTGTCAGAGATGCCCATCACAAGGTACGTACCACATATTGTGCCCACCTACAACTGATAGTGGAGGTGGACTTAGCGCACAACCTGTGTAGTCTCTGTGTGCTCTGTGTTCGGGCCACAGGACCCTTGTGTGGTAGCAGGCGTCACAGTGGAGCCCCTTATAAGGGCACCTTGAAGTCAGGACACCTCTCTAATGAGGACAGTGACTACTGTCCCAGCTACATAGAGATGTGTACAAAACTACCTCTGAAATAAGGACACCTCTCTGTAATGAGGACAGTGCCTGCTGTCCCAGCTACATAGAGATGTGTACAAAGCTACCTCTGAAATAAGGACACCTCTCTAATGAGGACATTTGGGCCTACCAAGATGTCCCAAAAGTGTCTAGAATGGAGAGGTGTCACTATTTAGTTTCATTCCGTTTTATCCCTTCCATATTTATTTTGCGTATTATGCTGTTTTAGGAAGTTTGAGGACATCATTAATTCCATTGCTCTTCTTTGTCCAGTTTCTACCGTTATGTGTTGGAGCCAGAGCTGCAATTCACAGCAGTGGGTGGCCTGTCTCTCGGCCCCCAGGCCGTGTTTGCCACTCTTCCCGAGCAACCCCTCTACACGGCCAGTCCGGACATCCCACACGCTTGGTTGGTGGAGCCAGTTTGGGCTCTGCACGACCTCGACAACATCCACTTGGCCGGGTTGGAGCACGGTGTGCACGGGGACTATGAGCTGGAGCATGTGCTAGTGGAGGGTGAGGGGGGAGGGGGGTGTGGGAGAGAGGGTGTGGGAGGGGGAATGAGGGGTGGGAGGGGGAGTGAGGGGTGGGAGGGGGAGGTGTGGGAAGGGGAGAGGGGTGGGAGGGAGAGTGAGGGGTGGGGTGGTGGTGAGGGATGGTGTTGAGGAGTGGGAGGGGAAGTGAGGGATGAGGGGTGTACAGAGGAGGGTGAGTGGAGAGGTGGGAGGGGAGAATGGGAGTGAGGTGAAGTCCAACAGTGGCACTAGCTACTCAAGGTGCTCTTGCCTTCCTTATTGTGTCCATCCTCTCCTAAAACATAGGTCACTGTTCTGACTCCAAAACTTCCAGTCCCACTCCTGGTTTACAGTTTGTATTGGGAACTGAACAAGACCCTGAGCGGTTTGACACCATCGTCATGGCCAATCTTGTGAGTAACTGCCACATTTAGATAACCATGTCCCAGTTTCCATGGAAATCCCTCCTAATATCCATGGTAACTGTCCCAGTTTCCATGACAACCAACACATACAAATGTTCTTTTCCTCCCCCCTATAGGGCTACTTCCAGTTCAAAGCTAACCCCGGTGTGTGGCAGATGCAGCTGAGAGGAGGACGTTCTGCTGACATCTATCACATTGTCAGGTGAGGATTGTTACCATATGTGTTCTATTTTGTGGGACAAAATTAATACTCCATGGATTGGATGTGAGTACATGCAACTTATTCAGCGTGTTTCATGTACAGTGGAACCTGTCTATAGTGGTCACTGTATAATGCAGCCACCTGTCTAAAGCAGCCAGCCTCCCCTGGCCTAAATATTAGATGTTAGAGGTCAATAATTGCAGCTTTCGTGTAGAAGAGTAAAAGGTGAGCAGTAAAGTGAGCTCTTGTGTGTATCCCCCTTTGTCCTGTTTGTAGCCATGATGCAGTAGCTGATCCCGACTCTGAGGACAAAGTCCATGTCACAGTAGATGGACTAGGAGGGAAGTTTGTTATCCTTTACGTTGGCAAGAAGGCAGGCAAGGAGAAGGAGAAACTGCTAACAGATGAAAGAGACACTGCTGAGGAGGAGGAGAAGGAGGAAGAAGGTGGACTCTGGAGCAGGTAGTTTGAGTGCAGTAGTTCTGATTTTGATTGGTTGCTTGTCACCTTGGCAACCTATTTCATAATAATTCGATTTAGGCTCACTGCTGTGTGAGTAACTCTTTGTGGGGAATTATTGAGCGATATCACAGCCACTGGGATTCACAAATGAGTACCTTATGACTGGAAAATTGTGGCAGAATGGTGCAGTTTTGAGTGGAATCCATCACTATTTCCAGCCACCAATTTGTTTACATGTTATGATTATGGCATAATGCTTACCCAACTGCCAAAATATAATCTGCTAAATGCCATAATTTAGTAATTCTCCTAAATAAATTTCTGCCAACATTTTTGGTCTGTATGGTCTACAGAGATTGACTTTCCTCAATCTTAAACTGTTCTGGTTGCACTGCCTTCACTTTATAGTCCTTCTCTTTATGTTTTTTCAGCTTGTTCGGCAAAGAGGAGAAGCCTGAGGTGCCTTACAAGATGGCTCCAAATGAGAAGATCCACATCTTCTCCCTTGCTTCCGGCCACCTCTACGAGAGGTTCCTTCGCATCATGATATTGAGTGTAGTCAAGAACACCCAATCAAAAGTGAAGTTTTGGTTCTTGAAGAATTACCTGTCTCCGTCATTCAAGGTTTGTGAGATGATCTTGTTGACGTTGGGTAGATGTGTGCGTGCGTGTGTGTGTGTGTGTGTGCGTGTGCGTGCGTGTGCGTGCATGCGTGCATGTGTGCGTGTATGCATGCGTGATACTGTATTAATATTCTGTGTAGGAGATGATGCCCCACTATGCTGAACAGTACGAGTTTGAGTATGAGTATGTGCAGTATAAATGGCCGAGTTGGTTGCATCAGCAGACGCAGAAGCAGAGGATCATTTGGGGGTGAGCCCTGTCTTATTCACTGAAGTGACAGTGTCATGTACCTGTGGTAGTGTCATGGTTGTGACAGTGTCATTGTTGCGACAGTGTCATATGTCTGTGACAGTGTCATGGTTATGACAGTGTCGTACGAACCAGATCTCTCCTTCTCCCTCTCAAGGTACAAAATCTTGTTTCTTGATGTTCTCTTTCCACTGAATGTAAAGAAGATAATTTTTGTTGATGCTGACCAAGTTGGTGACATCACATGACATCATATTACATCAAATGATCGTCACATGACCATGACATCACATGATCATCACATTATCATTTCGTGATTTGCTTGCAGATTGTGCGTACTGATTTGAAAGAGCTGGTCGAGCTTCCACTGGGCGGGGCACCGTATGGTTACACCCCCTTCTGCGACAGCAGAACAGAGATGGATGGGTTTAGGTCAGATTCTGCCTATCACGAGGACCATTGTACTAGACTCCATTGATTCTCCTCTGGGATTAGGGGCTTAGTCTTTCTTTGTCCCCGCTTGTTATCCTCAGGTTCTGGAAACAAGGATACTGGAAGAGCCACCTAGGTCACAGGAAGTACCACATCAGGTGACTAGCATGTGACTGTCATGTGACACTGCAGTGTGTGCTCATCAGTAATTTGCATCTTTCAGTCTGATCTCCCACCAGCAAGTGTTTACTCCATCAGTGTATGTGTGCATGTCAGTAATGTGTACTGCACCACACACTTTGCTCTCCATCAGTACCCTGTGTGATTTCTGCATTGCGACTGTACCTCTCTCCCTCCCTCCTCCAGTTCTCAGTGATTTGTGTGTTATCACTGTACCCCCCTCTCTCCCTCCCTCCCTCCTCTAGTGCACTGTATGTTATTGATCTGATGAGGTTCCGACAGTTGGCTGCTGGAGATAGACTGAGGGGGCAGTATCAGGTAAAACCTGAGGCTCTGTAGTTGCTCTTACGTTGGGTGCAGCTGAATTATACAACTTCACTATGCCACAAGTAATGACTGCTTCGTGTGTGGCTCGTCACAAAGATGCTCACAACTCATTTTCTATCCCCATGTACTCTGTCGTTCCGCTTCTGTCTCATTTTCTACTCCCTATCCCCATTCCCACTTTAGGCTCTGTCCCAAGACCCAAACAGCCTCTCCAACTTGGACCAGGACCTACCCAACAACATGATTCATCAGGTTCCCATTAAGTCCCTCCCTCAGGAGTGGCTGTGGTGTGAGACATGGTGCAGTGACGAGAGTAAGGCTCAAGCTAAGACAATTGACCTCTGCAACAACCCTCTAACGAAGGAGCCCAAGCTTGCCAGCGCGGTGAGGATTGTGGCAGAGTGGACGGACTATGATAATGAGATTCGCCAATTTCAGGAGAGCATAGCGGACAGGTTGACCCTCCCACTGCCCTCCTACAGCGGGACCACGCCCACACCCACACCCCCCACTGACTCACCCAATGATGGTCATGAACAGGCTCACAAAGAGCTTTAGAAACTAACTGATAATTTATTGCACTGAAGGTGATCCTAGGTCCTTTATTGCACTGAATGTGCCAATGGTTCATATACGTACGTATAATGTGTCGCATTCATGCAGAGCAATAATTAATTAATTAATTAATTAATTACCTGAATCAAATACATGCACTGTGTGTATACTATGTGTGCATGTGTCTCACACAATGCATATACAGCTGAACCCAATTGATCAGCACTGGATGTACTATACACAATATTGCTGCATACAAACTATTAGTTTGCATGACATGTACATTAATTATAGAAAATATGCCATGCTATAAGCAATCAGTCAATTATATATAATTATATATGAATGGTCATTTCATTTATATGAGAGGCAGGCCCTATATAGGAAACAAAGCCACAGTAGATATAGTCTACAAGAGGATTGCACAGTGCATACAGTCATCTCAAAGACCTAGAAGCATACATGACAAGCTGTGGCTGCAGCATGCATTATTGTGAAAGACACTGTGCTGGTCTCAGGTGCACATGGATTGTGCTTCTCACTGCTTCACTCCACATTATAGTGTGGAGCGAAGCAGTGACGGTCATTGTCGGCCGCGCACCACCTAGTCTACTCATCCCATGCATGCTGCCTTAGTGACGGGCTGTGCTGAAGAAGACTCCACCAAGTGATGCTAGACACTATGGGGTATGCATGCAACACTAAAGGTGCATCACGTGATCAAAATGGCGGACAGGCTGTTCATGTTAATACTTTTGCTCGCTTATGTGGCAAACGCCTTTTATATACCTGGCCTCGCTCCAACTAAATACTGCAAAGAGGGAAATGCGACAGGTGGTTGCATAGTGAGTTGACAGAAATTGCCTTCTTTCTTTTTTTTACAATTTACACTGAGTGACTTTTGCCGGAGTCCCATCGGCTCTTGGCGTTGCTACTGAATGAACCTTCCAAAGCAACTTTAATTTGCGCTGGCCCTTTTCCTGTCCTATGCTGGTGTGTGCCTTTGAGAGGTAGTCTCTGTAAGCTTAGGCCAGAGCGGCGACAATGACGTTTTATTAATGGTGTATTGAGTAACATGCGGCCAACCGGGCCGGCTTTATTTGACCATCCCCTTCCTTCCCACCTCCTCCACGCCTCCATCCACTCTCCCATTTCTTCTCTCCTCCCCCACTTCCCCTCCTGTCTCCCCTCCCTCCCTCCCTCCTCTCCTCTCATTCCTTCCTCCTCTCCTCTCATCCCTCCCTCCCTTCCTCCCTCCTCTCCTCTCATCCCTCCCTCCCTCCCTCCTCTCCTCTCTTCCCTCATCTCACAGTCCAAGGTCTTTGTCCATGTGAATCGTCTCGACTCAGTCAACACCATCCTGCCGTACGAGTATTACAAATTCGACTTCTGCCCACTTCCTGAGGGCTCCACAGATAGGGACCCCTCTGAGAACCTGGGTCAAGTGCTGTTGGGGGAGAGGCTGAGGGCATCTGCATACCAGGTGAGCCACCCCATATAGCCCCCCATACCAGGTTAATCTAATAAGTCAAACTGTATTGATGTTACCTGAGCTAGCGTCATGCCTCAGTTACAGCACTTTTGGTGTATTTGACGGTTTACACTAGTATGCAACTATTGCAGCCTAGTCTTGTACCTGCCCCTGTCCGCCAGCAGCCATTTTATCTGCAAATAAAATGGCGGCCAGCGGGCAGGTTTGGGTACAGCGCTAATTCCAGCCTATGGTATATTGAAAGTAGCTTTGTCACTGTTACAGTGGCGTGGTAGGAGGAGCTAGCCATTTGTTTGTTTCCGGTTTTGAGTAACATTGACCTTTTTACATTCATTCCTTCTTATATCAGTTCTCCTTTCGCAAAGATGAAACCAACTCTCTTGTGTGTGAGAAGGAGTACACAGCTTCTTCTGATGAACGCCTGAACTTCCTTCGAGAGGGAATTGAAGAGGCTTACATGCACTCTTGGGTCATTGACAACATGCCAGTTGTCTGGTGCTATGATGCCGTCCTGAACGGAGTTAGCAATCGATACTGCGCCACTCAATTTCCACTTGGCTGCTTTGTGAATGAAAATGGGAGAGCGCATGATGTCTGTGCCATAGTGGTGAGTTGATGCTTGTCTGTGCCCCTCAATAGTGCTGTAGGATACATCGCAATATATACACAATATCGCGATACAAAAGCAGTGTTCTTCCTATCGTGATATTGGCCTAACCTCTGCTGACATGCTGACCAACTAATCTTTCCCGTTGAAAATCCTGAGTAACAGTTGGAAAACCATGTACGCATGTACCTCACCTGTTTGCTTTAATGCTTGCTGTATTACTCTATGTGTTTGGCTTATATCTGAGCACCGTGCCAATTGTTCATTAATATATCGTGATACACAATATATCGTGATACAAACCTACAATAATCGTGATACATATTTTCCTATATCATGGCAACACTAGTGTGTACTGACAGAGTAGCATGAAATTGATGATTCTGAGCTGGTTTTGTTGCTTACTAAACAGAAAAAGGGCACCAAAGTTATTTCTCCCCCATTTGTCCATTCCTAGAAAAACGTCAAGGGTCCTGGCCACTATTTGTTCAACCACGTTAATATTGAGCTAAAGTACCATGGTGGGAATGATGGCAGTGATGGCGTCCTGGTGCGAGCAACTGTCACCTTGGACAGCTGTGCTGACGAGAAGTGCGATGAGAGGCCTCTGCGCCTACCCAACAATGAGGAGGAGATTGGCGAAGACAAACCATTCAATATTCCTTACATGTACACTGTGACATTTGTTGTAAGTTGTGTGCATGTGTGTGTGTGTGTGTGTGTGTGTGTGTGTGTGTGTGTGTGTGTGTGTGTGTGTGTGTGTGTGTGTGTGTGTGTGTGTGTGTGTGTGTGTGTGTGTGTGTGTGTGTGTGTGTGTGTGTGTGTGTGTGCCATGACCACTTCTGCTCTTGTGTTGAAATGCCATTATTCTATTTCACAGGAGGACAGTGACATTCGTTGGGCATCTAGATGGGACTACATTCTGAACAACGCTCCACCATCCAATGTCCAGTGGTTCTCTCTTGTCAATTCTGTTGTCATCACTATCTTCCTGTCGGCCTGTCTTGCCACATTGCTGACTCGATTACTGAGGAAGGAGATGGCCAAGTGCAGCGAAGTGGAATTGAGCGTATGTAAATGTTACTCCTCCAGCACACACTCTGTTGGACGGACACATGCCGTTCTTGCTCTTGCTTCTCCCTCCATCCCCTTCCTTCCCTCCCACCTCCTTCCCTCTTGTACACTTTCTCATAATTCCCTCCACTGCTCTCCCTTCCTCTCCCCTCACCCCTCTCTTTACTCCTCCACTGTTTACCCCCTCCTACTCCTCTCCTCCCCCTTCCTCCCCTCCCTACCTCCCTCTTGTACACTTTCTCATAATTCCCTCCACTGCTCTCCCTTCCTCTCCCTTCACCCCTCTCTTTACTCCTCCACTGTTTACCCCCTCCTACTCCTCTCCTCCCCTTTCCTCCCTCCCAATCTCTATAGGAAGATGTCCAGGAAGAGCCCCATTGGAAGCTGGTCCACGGTGATGTGTTCCGCCCTCCTCGACAGATCATGTTGCTCTCTGTGTTTGTGGGATCTGGACTGCAGCTCATCTTAATGACAGCGATTGTTCTCAGTAGGTGCTCTTTAGCTCTCTGAATGACAGTCCTACATTGTAGCTACTCCATTGCCTCCGACCAGAGGTAGCTGCTATCTACAATCTTATATAGCTTGGTACAGATGGTACATAGTGTTCTCCATATGGTTACCCCAGTGGTACAACATCTCTTAAAGGAGACCACTTTTTGGGTCTCCTTTAAGATATGTTGTACCACTGTGCTTGCATTGGCCTACAGTGGAGGAGGAAGGGAGGGGGGAGGGCAAGGAAGGCGAGACAAGGACCTCCTTATAAAAGAAACCTTGAATTCAGGACACCTCTCTAATGAGGACAGTACCACTGTCCCAGCTACATAGAGATGTGTACAAACTACCTCTGAAATGAGGACACTTGGGTCTGCCCCAATCAGTCCCAAAGATGTCCCGGATAGAGAGATGTCACGGTGTCCACTTACATGTCATTCTGTGTTTCTTGCAGTTTTTGCCTGTTTGGGCTTCCTGACTCCACCCAACCATGGGGCACTCATGACAGCAGTTGTGGTGAGTTGTGGTAAGAGCCTGGGACTAGAACCCCTTCCCATGGACCTCAGTCGCTGCATTCACCTCCTCTTCCCCCTCCCTTCCCTCAGGCCTGGTACATTCTCCTAAGCTTTGTGTGTGGCTACTGTTCGGCTAGGCTGTACAAGAGTGAGTTGCTCTATTGCACTGTATGGGTCAGTAGCAGTGACAATGCAGAATGTACGCCAACGAGGATGATTCCACCATCAGGCATCCCCAGCTCATGAAGTGAGGGCTTCTCAGCTGGCTCAGGCATCAGATGGGGTTGGTTTTCCAATACCAGCTTCACAACAGGGTTGAAAACCTTGCCTACGTTTCGACCAGATGCTCTGGTCTTCTTCAGGACGAAGACTAGAGCATCTAAAACCCTTTGATACAAATTGAAGAGAAGGGAAAGTAATAATTCAAGAAGAAACTTTCAATCTTGATAAAGTAGCCTTGTGTCACTCGTCTTACAAGGGCAATGCTGGTGCAATGGTCTCTGAAGGAGTGGCCGACCAGCTAAAGGAGATGTTTCAGGCTCTCTTTGATTCCCTCCTACCGTGGTTACCAGACAAGAGTTTGGGGGATCCTACACTGCACTGGGATGAAAGTGGGAGCATGTTTTGAAAATTCAATTCTTCTTTCGGTTTTGTTAATTTCCCCTGTTCTTGCGTTCTCCTCCAGCAATGGGTGGCATCAAATGGAAAGGTCTGGTGGGTATGGCATCCTTCCTTGTATCTGGGTGAGTGAGTGTGTTTGGGAGTGGAGGAAGAAGGGGGTTAGGGGATGTGAGGGAGAACACAACACAAAGTACACCAGTCGCATTCACTGGTTAGGCATTGTTTCACCCTGCCGTCCTCTCTCTTTTCATCTTCCACTGGTTTGTGCTGTCCCCTCTGTGTAGCACGGTGTTTGCTCTGGTCTTCTTCCTGAATCTCATCTTGTGGATCAAGGGCTCTTCTGCAGCTATCCCCTTTGGGACACTGGTGGCCCTCCTGGCACTGTGGTGAGGAGGAACACATACTGGGTGCCCTCCCCCCCATTGTGGGGGGGTGTGGACTGACATGGAGGGATATTGTCATTGACTTCCCCCCCTCCCTCCCCTCCCCTCCCCTTCTCTCTCTCTCTTTTCTGTAGGTTGTGCGTTTCCACTCCTCTGACATGTGCAGGAGCTTACCTTGGATTCTGGAGACAGGTGAGTGCACATGCCTGTGCTTGTATGTGTGTGTGTTTGTGTGTCATTCACCTTTCCCATGTAATGCACAGGCAATGGAATTCCCAGTAGCAACCAATCAGATTCCTCGAGAAATCCCAGGCCGGACGTGCACGAAAGTGTATGCCAAGCCTGTGGCATCAACCATGATGGGAGGTATCTTTCCGTTTGTCTGTGTCTTCATTCAACTCTTTTTCATCCTCAACAGCATCTGGTGAGTGCACAGTTGGTCCTAGAAGACATCTTGGTTGTAAAATAATGTGAACAGTAATTGTTAATGATAATGTTCGTACATGTTCGTATCTTGTAGCACAGTAGAGATGGCTAGTGTTTGAGTGCTGTTGTGTGTGTGAACTGTTACTACTTCATATGTAAATCCCACCATGGTTTTATCATACTGTACACACGTGTACGTATTGATGGTTTCACTAACATTGAGCACACACATTGCCATTCAGTGACTGAGCGTTTTTTGTTTAAGTACAACTTTTGCTTCAACTGCTCTCTGCTGTGCAGGGCTCACCAGATGTACTACCTCTTTGGGTTCATCCTTGTGGCATACCTTGTCTTGTGCATCACCTCGGCTGAGGTAGCCATTTTGTTGACCTACTTCCAGCTGTGTGGGGAGGTGAGAGCGGGACCCATTCCCAATGCTGTAACAGAGCCAGCTCTGTTATTGACGATTTGACTGTCTTGCCTCCTCCCCTCTTCCCAGGACTATCGCTGGTGGTGGCGATCGTTCCTTTCCTCTGGGTGCACTGCGCTGTACATCTTGCTCTATTGTATACACTACTACTTTTATAAACTGGAGCTGGAGAATTTCGCTTCTGTGATCCTCTACTTCGGCTATACCTTCATCATTGTCTTTTACTTCTTCCTTCTGACTGGTGAGGAGAGTGTAGCCTTAGCTGTGAGGACACGCACACACTTGTACTTGTACTTGTAATATCACAGCCAAGACTTGGCTGTGATAATGTGCGGGTGGCAACACACGCACAGACACACACACACACACACACATCCTGACCAACTTGAACACTTCACAACTAACCCTTATCCCCTACAGGCTCCATTGGATTCCTCGCTTCTCTGTACTTTGTGAGGAAGATCTTCTCCATTGCCAAGATTGACAGGCTATCCAGAGTATCTACTGTCAACATCTCAGAAGAAGAAGATGAAGGAATGCTTCCCCTGTCCATGCCTTTGGTGAATGGCGGCACCCCCAAACTTCACAGTACAGTGCAGCAGATTGAGTCTTCTTGAAGCATTTGAGATTTGTCCCTTGTGAGCTTTCTGCTAACAAGTGAACCCATTTTCAACACATGACTATTCCAAACACTGCCATATTACCATTTAAGGTAGTGTTACCCCAGTTTCTTTTTCTGTTTTTTTTTTCATTGTAACATTAATTCTGTTTGGTCTCTGTTTGTAACTAATAATTACAGTTGAAGTGAGGGCTTCTCGGCTGGCTCAGGCATCAGAAAGGGTTGGTTCTCCAGATGCTCTGGTCTTCTTCGCCCTGAAGAAGACCAGAGCATCTGGTCGAAACGTCGGCAAGGTTTTCAACCCTGTTGTGAAGCTGGTATTAGAGAACCAACCCTTTCTAATAATTGCAGTTTTGTAAAATGGATCTCTCAATACTCTTAAGGTTTGCCTATGCTAGCATTCTCATGTGGAGCCTGTCAACATAATTATGGTAGTAAGCAAGGTGAAGAGTCTGTATTGAACCTATTGCTAATTAAGGCTTTTTCGCAATTAAGGAGATGCAACTCCAAATGTTGGAATTGACTTTGAACAACTGCTTAATAATTGTGGTCACTGTCACATACACCCGATGGTGCGCGTGACTGCATGAAAAGTTATTCTCGATCGAATTAAAGCGGTGCGCTATTAATGCAACTGCAGTAGCGCGGCGCCAAAACACATCTGCCGTAGCTCTGCCGTTCTGCAGCCTTTGGATTGCATCATGGGCACTCACAATATGCAATGAGTCAACAAGCGGCACGTGATCACAAAATGGCGGGCTGGTTAGGGGTGGTATTCCTCGCCTGTGTGGCAAACGCCTTTTATTTGCCTGGTCTCGCTCCAACTCAGTTCTGTCAAGAGGGAGAAGTGAAGGATGGTTGTCAAGTGAGTGGATGGAAGTATTGCCAACTATATTCTTATACAATTTGCCCTTTTCCCCGGAGGGCCTTCCAAAGCAACTTTGGAAGGCACTCGAATGGCATTCGTTTGCGCTGGACACTTTCCTGCCTTATGTTAATGTGTACTTTTAAGAGGCAGTATCTGTAAGCTAGGATCGGAGCGGTGATAATGGAATGTGTCACTGAAGCCAAATACTAGAAGTTAACCAATTGCCCGTGGCGTTTCGTGTAAGAGTATTAAAGAGTCAAGCTTTATCTCACCATCTCTTTCCTGCCCATCTCCTTCCCAATCTCACACGCCTTCTTTTATTCTCTTACTTCACATATGTCCCTCTTCCCTCCCTCCCCCCCCTCTCTCTCTCACCTCTCACCCCTCATCCCACAGTCCAAGGTCTTTGTCCATGTGAATCGTCTCGACTCAGTCAACACCATCCTGCCATACGAGTATTCAAAATTCGACTTCTGCCCACTTCCTGAGGGCTCCGCAGATAGGGACCCCTCTGAGAACCTGGGTCAAGTGTTGTTTGGAGAGAGGCTAAGAGCATCTGCGTACCAGGTGAGCTACCCCATATAATTTACTTACGTACAACAGTCTTCTGTAGGATGTAGACTTTAGGGGAAGTTATACTGGCCAAAAATACACCCGGGGGGAGTCTGGGGTCATAGCTCCAAGGGAAGTTGGATTTTGGGGTACGTATATAGGATTCCATCTGGTGCAATCTGAGAAGTGAAAAGTACATTCCTGTCAATTTTTTGCTACAATTGGGTACATTTTTAAGGGGAGCTGCCCCTGTGTGGTAGATTGAATCAGGGGTGCAGGGGCCCTTAAACCTGTACCCCCTTATCTTGGAGCCTGAGTTTTACCCTCCCATTGAAGAGTTTCTAAACTCAGCCCGATGTGCATGTGTATGCAAGAAAGGCTGCGGTATTGTTGATGCTTTGAGATTTGTGCAGTATTCCTTGTATGCACATCATGTGCTGTCATTGTGTAGACTGAAGCTAGTGTAGATGTTTGTGGTAAATTTAAAGAATCCTGTCATTTGCTGTATCTTCTTTTCTACTGTATCATACTCTCTTGTGTCAGTTCTCCTTTCGCAAAAATGAAGCCAACTCTCTTGTGTGTAAGAAGGAGTACAAAGCTTATTCTAATGAACACCTGAAATTCCTTCGAGAGGGCATTGAAGAGGCTTACATGCACTCTTGGGTCATTGACAACATGCCAGTTGTCTGGTGCTATGATGCCGTCCTGAACGGAGTTAGCAATCGATACTGCGCCACTCGATTTCCACTTGGCTGCTTTGTGAATGAAAATGGGAGAGCACATGAAGTCTGTGCCATAGTGGTGAGTTGATGCTTGTGTGTGTGTGTGTGTGTGCGTGTGCACGTGTGTGTGTGTGTGTGTGTGTGTGTGAGCATGCGTAATTGTGAGCATGAGAACAGGACTTACTCTACTTGCATATCCCAGTTCATTGCATACGTGGCAGTATTGTAGGGGTCAGTATTACCATGGCAACAGTTGTCATGACACACATACGTAACTATGTTGTAGTACCATAGCGGTAGTAGAGCAGTACGGATTCTCCCAAGGAAACAGTGTAAGAAGGGTGCAATGGACCATTGGCTAAGTGATGAGTGGCATGGATGGTTGGGTGTGGGAGAGGTTATCATCTGCCAGTGCACAGTCCAATAAAAGAATGCAGGGAGAGTCTGAGGAAGGTACAGTGCCATGTTTATAGCCTCGAGGAGGTTCTGAGGAGAGTTTTGTACCTTTCAAAACTGCCTAGAGGGAGCAGTGTATTAGACGTGGTGTTTGATGTGTGTACTGCCAGAGTAGCATGAAATTGATGATTCTGAGCTGGTTTTGTTGTTTACTAAACAGAAAAAGGGCACCAAAGTTATTTCTCCCCCATTTGTCCATTCCTAGAAAAACGTCAAGGGTCCTGGCCACTATTTGTTCAACCACGTTAATATTGAGCTAAAGTACCATGGTGGGAATGATGGCAGTGATGGCGTCCTGGTGCGAGCAACTGTCACCTTAGACAGCTGTGCTGACGAGAAGTGCGCTGAGAGGCCTCTGCGCCTACCCAACAATGAGAAGGAGATTGGCGAAGAAAAACCATTCAATATTCCTTACACATACTCTGTGACATTTGTTGTAAGTTGTGTGTGTGTGTGTGTGTGTGTGTGTGTGTGTGTGTGTGTGTGTGTGTGTGTGTGTGTGTGTGTGTGTGTGTGTGTGTGTGTGTGTGTGTGTGTGTGTGTGTGTGTGTGTGCACGTGACCACTTCTGCTCTTGTGTTGAAATGCCATTATTCTATTTCACAGGAGGACAGTGACATTCGTTGGGCATCTAGATGGGACTACATTCTGAACAACGCTCCACCATCCAATGTCCAGTGGTTCTCTCTTGTCAATTCTGTTGTCATCACTATCTTCCTGTCGGCCATGTTTGCCATGGTGCTTGTACGATCGTTGAGGAGAGACATAGCCAAGTACAACGAAGCAGAGTCAAGTGTAGGTCGTGTTCTCCTTCCAACACACACACACACTGTCGTACAGACACAAAGATGCGCATAGTACATGCACAGTGATTTCGTGCACTCATTGTCCAGGTTCTTTAGTTATCATTGGCCTCACGCTGTTCTACCTGTCATCCCCTCTACTTTCCTCTCTGTTACCCCTCACCCCTTTCTATCCCATTCCTCCACTGCTTTCCCCTACTCTCTCCTCCCCCTCCACTCTTCCTTTCTCCCACCCCTTCCCCTGCTTTTCCCTCCCCCCTCCTTTCTCCTCCCCCTCTCCTTCTCTTCTTCTCAATCTCTATAGGAAGATGTCCAGGAAGAGTTTGGTTGGAAGCTGGTCCACGGCGATGTGTTCCGCCCTCCTCGACAGATCATGTTGCTCTCTGTGTTTGTGGGATCTGGATTGCAGCTCATCTTACTGACAGCGTTTGCTCTCAGTGAGTGTTCAATTCAACTCTATGGATGACCATTCAGTGCACCTCCACCAGAGCTGACCCATTTCTGGGCTAGTCTCACATAGCCAGACTGCCATTTTACGGACTCCGCCTACAAAATGCAATTAGGCCATGCAAGACTATTTCTGGGCACCTTTAGGAATAGTCCCAAGAGTTTTGGTCTGTGAAATGTCCTCCTTCAGAGGTAGTTTTGTTGTACACTTTCTACGTATCTGGCTGTCATGGTAGGCATTGTCTGTATGGAAAGGCATCTTAATACAAGCATTTTCACACTACATCTATCCATTCTGTTTGTTTTCACAGTTTTTGCCTGTTTGGGTTTCCTGTCTCCACCCAATCGTGGTGCACTCATGACTGCAGTTGTGGTGAGTTGTGGAAGGAATCTGGGACTGGAGGCCCCTTCCCCTGAACCGCTGCCACCGCCCTTTCCCTCCCCATCAGGTCTTCTATGTGTTCTTGAGCTTTGTCTGTGGATACAGCTCAGCTAGACTTTACAAGAGTGAGCTCTCCTTCCTTGTGCACAGTATCCACATGTTGTGTAACTGAGGCCCTTGGTTATGTATAGTTTGCTACAGGAAGCTACGTACATACTTGGTCAATTGAATGGAAATGAAGAGCTAATACGTAGTTGGAAGACGTTGTATGTTGTTACTTTTACCTTTGTTTACCCTTGTGCTCTCCTCCAGCAATGGGTGGCATCAAATGGAAGGGTCTGGTGGGTATGGCATCCTTCCTTGTATCTGGGTGAGTGGGTGTGTTTGGGAGTGGAGGAAGAACGGGTTTAGGGGATGTGAGGGGAACACAACACAAAGTACACCAGTCGCATTCACTGGTTAGACATTGTTTCACCCTGCCGTCCTCTCTCTTCATCTTCCTCTGGTTTGTGCTGTCCCCTCTGTGTAGCACGGTGTTTGCTCTGGTCTTCTTCCTGAATCTCATCTTGTGGATCAAGGGCTCTTCTGCAGCTATCCCCTTTGGGACACTGGTGGCCCTCCTGGCACTGTGGTGAGGAGGAACACATACTGGGTGGGAGGAGGGGGGGGGGGGGGAGAGGGAGGTGAACACACACAGGGGTGGGGTAGGGTGGATGGGCATACAAGAACATTAACACTGACTCACTCACTCTCTCTGTGTAGGTTCTGTATTTCCATTCCTCTTACCTTTGTGGGAGCCTTCCTCGGCTTTCGGAGACAGGTCAGTATGTGTGCTTGTGTGTGTGTACACATTGTACGTATATGCACATGTGTGTGGATTAGCTTTTCACTCACTTTCTGGTATATTAACTTTATATTTAGCCAATGGAATTTCCAGTAAGGACCAATCAGATTCCTCGGGAGATCCCAGGCCAGACATGCATGAACAAGCCCCTGTCGTCCGTCATGATGGGAGGCATCCTGCCGTTTGGCTGTGTCTTCATTCAACTCTTTTTCATCCTCAACAGCATCTGGTGAGTGCACAGTTGGCCCTAGAAGACATTTTACTTATGCAGTTCAACATCCCGTTCAACTTTACAACTGAGCACACACATTGCCATTCAGTGTTCAGCGTTTTTTAAGTAGAACTTTTGCTACAACTGCTCTCTGCTGTGCAGGGCTCACCAGATGTACTACCTCTTTGGGTTCATCCTTGTGGCATACCTTGTCTTGTGCATCACCTCAGCCGAGGTAGCCATTTTGCTGACCTACTTCCAGCTGTGTGGGGAGGTGAGAGCGGGACCCATTCCCAATGCTGTAACAGAGCCAGCTCTGCTGTTGATGATTTGACTGTCTTGCCTCCTCCCCTCTTCCCAGGACTATCGCTGGTGGTGGCGATCGTTCCTTTCCTCTGGGTGCACTGCATTGTACTTTTTGCTCTTCTGTATACACTACTACTTTTATAAACTGGAGCTGGAGAATTTCGCTTCTGTGATCCTCTACTTCGGCTATACCATCATCATTGTCTTATATTTCTTCCTTCTGACTGGTGAGGAGAGTGTTGTAGCCTTAGCTGTGAGGACACACACACACACACACACACACACACACACACACACACACACACACACACACACACACACACACACACACACACACACACACACACACACACACACACACACACACACACACACACACACACACACACAGAGAGAGAGAGAGAGAGAGAGAGAGAGACACATGCACATCCTGTCCAACTTGAACACTTCACAACTAACCCTTATCCCCTACAGGCTCCATTGGATTCCTTGCTTCTCTGTACTTTGTGAGGAAGATCTTCTCCATTGTCAAGATTGACTGATTTCACAGTCATCCTACACACAGTAGTACACATCGCATTGATACAGCATCCCAAGGAACCACATAACACAGCATTACACACACATGTATTGTAGGAGTAAGCCCAGTGATAAGGTGTGCAGCGCTATCGTGAATGTAAGCAGAATACATGTTAATTTATTTTATTGAATGCTCATTTAATAGTGTATATGCGAAGTATGATTTAATAGACAATTGCATGCAACACACTGAAAGGAACTTGGTGCCACAGTGCATGATCTGGCCCAGGATATTGCATGGAGATGATGATGGGCGTGCAACCACCAGCCTATACCTCTTACATAATTTATATAGGCTCGTGAAACTAGAGCCGGGCATTTAAAAACGCATAATAATTGAAATAATATCTCGGCACTAAATTACAGGGTTTTCCTCCTTCCAAAATGGTGTTATCCGAGAGGGCGGTGTATTCCTTGGCGTTCACAGCCGTGCAGTTCGCTGCTGCTTTCACGTGTGCTCTGCTAGTCTCTCGTAGACATGGGCTCAGTTTGGGCAGCGGACTGGCTGTCTTGTGGTACGCGTACGACGTTATCGTCCACGTCACTCTGGTTTGTTTATACGTATGAATGTTTCATTGTTTGTTGTTCTGAAGTGGCACCTCGTTCTTGCATGTATTATTTGCTAGTAGCTAGACATCTTCAGACGATGAGATGCACAAAAAGAGGTCAAATGCTTCTTGTAGCTATAGATAACAAATGCTGCAGTGTGCTGCAGATATTCACTGCATACAGAAGCCTCTAATAGCTGCTTAGGAGACATGATGCAAACTAAGGTAAACCGGGGTAATTCCGTCACTATTTCAGAGCGGGGTAATTCCGTCGTGTGAGTCTACCACTACTTATCGAGAAGGAGCGCGCTCACCCGTTTAGGTTTAGACAGTGCAGTGGATAGGTTGTAAAACAGCGGTGTTGTGGTGAGCTAAAAGCCCACCGCGAAAGAACAAGAGTCAAGACAAAACCCTAGTGACGGAATTACCCTAGTGACGAAATTACCCCGGTTTACCTTACACCATACTATATGTTAACTGTACAAGTGTGTTTAGGAAAACAGTAGGGGTAGAATGTGATATGCCTGGTGGCCTGAAATGTGAGAGCAGTGAAATCTGTCTTAAGAGGGCCACTCAAGGGCCAGTTAGCTATATATGTGGCCTTTACAGAGAGGTGGCTGCATTACAGAGGTAGACTGCAATGTTTTAGTTCTATGTTTTGGGGTCCAGGGTGGCCTGCTGTTCTAAAGAGATAGCTACCTTCCACGGTGACCATCTCAGATAGGTTTCCCTGTACAACAATCACAGCCGTTAGGGATGGCGAGGGTTTGTGTCCAGGTCTATTCACAGAAACTCCACCTCACAACTCAGTGCCAATAGACTGATCATCATTGTTGAAGGCACATGTGGTGGGTACCTGAAAAAGTCACCTCAGGCTAAAAATCTTCCTGGATTGAATGAATTTCCATTTCCATTCATGTTTCCCATTCCCATTCCCAATGCTTGATAGAATATGCTTATGGTACTATCCTGTACCAGTGTGAATGGTAAAGGCCTACCCTGAGTTATTCATTGGGTTTATTTCTGTACCACCCAGGAAGCCCCTTTTGTGTACCTTTCTCTGACTGGCACTGTTGCGACTGCAAGTGGATTCTATGCAGAAATTTGTGAGTGTGATGCACTAGTTGTAACAGACTGTAACAGGCGTGACATGTAGTGACGTCATCACGTGTTCTGTGTATGTTCCATTCTCTGGTAAAATTGTGTTGGGAGGATGCTGTCTACAAGTACCCTACCTCTGAAATGAGGACACCTCTCTATAATGAGGACAGTGCCTATTGTCCCAACTACATAGAGATGTGTACAAAACTACCTCTGAATTCGGGATACCTCTCTAATGAAGACAGTGCCCACTGTCCTGGCTACATAGAGATGTGTACAAAACTACCTCTGAAATAAGGACACCTCTCTAATGAGGACAGTGCCTATTGTCCCAACTACATAGAGATGTGTACAAAACTACCTCTGAATTCGGGATACCCCTCTAATGAAGACAGTGCCCACTGTCCTGGCTACATAGAGATGTGTACAAAACTACCTCTGAAATAAGGACACCTCTCTAATGAGGACAGTGCCTATTGTCCCAGCTGCATAGAGATGTGTACAAAACTACCTCTGAAATAAGGACACCTCTCTAATGAGGACAGTGCCTACTGTCCCAGCTACATAGAGATGTGTACAAAACTACCTCTGAAATAAGGAGACCTCTCTAACAAGAGTTTGCCCCAAACTGTCCCAAAGGAGCCCAGAATAGAGAGGTGACATTGTACTATGTACACATCTTTCCTATGCAGGGAAGGAGTATGGTTTGGCTGACAGTCGCTGGGCCCATGCTGACCCAACTATTGTGTCACTGGAGATATTGACAGTGTTCTTCTGTTCTCCTCTCTGCTTGATGATGATCTATGGCATTGCTAAGAGGAAGTGGTGGAGGCATTTTGTGCAGATTGTTGTCAATGTATGCGAGCTGTATGGAGGTGGGTATATGGTGTGTGTGTGTGTGTGTGTGTGTGTGTGTGTGTGTGTGTGTGTGTGTGTGTGTGTGTGTGTGTGTGTGTGTGTGTGTGTGTGTGTGTGTGCGTGCGTGCGTGCGTGCGTGTGCATGCATGTGGTATGGTTGTTTATGTGAGTGAGTAGTTGACGTGCACTGTCATGTGCAGAAACTAAACACATTAGAGACCATTATACTATCGGATCCATTATGGAGGGGTGTTCGTTTTCATTTCATTGTTGAGTATACCAAAATATGTACACACACACGCACACACACACACACACACACACACACACACACACACACACACACACACACACACACACACACACACACACACACACACGCATGCAGATACGCACGCACACATGTATGGAGGCCCAACTTTGCCTGCATTCAACAGAGTCTCCCTTCCCCATGTATGTAGGATGGATCACTTTTGGCCCCGAGTGGATCACTGGTAGTCAAGCTCTCAACACAAGCAACCCCCTATACCTTTGGGTGTACCTCGTGTTTTTCAATATGCTGTGGGTTGTGGTGCCACTCGCCCTCCTGTACCAGTCGTGGAAGGCCCTCGCTGCAGCTGGGAAGCAGAAAACTGTATGATTGTATGTACGTATGTGGGGAGCGTCATGTGACGTCATTGAAGCATCATAGTGACGTTTCTTTTCCACGTGACCGATCGAAGGCACTCAAGAGCACGAGATGAAGGTGGTTTTTGGAGTCGTGTTTGCCATCCTTCTGGCGGGTAAGGAGAGTAGGCTACCCAAGGAATGAGCCTCTGTTTGTTCATATTGCCATTTAAGCACAGTAGTTCCTTTCAGCAGACGCCCGCGGCACTCCAGTGAGCGGGCGTCTGTTTCCTGGTGTGGTAGAATTGGCTGGAGTAAAAAGGTCTCATTTGGCTGATAACTCTCAAAACGGGCATGCAATAGACTTTAAGTGTATTCTGAAGTATACTGTTGACGCGTGGCAGCTGTACCATAGCTCCGATGGTTGTGCCCTGTTCATGTGGGTGGAACATGTATTTATATAATTATACATTTCATACGTGTTATCTGTTATACTTATCACTACAGTATGTGGACTGGTGTATGGGGACAACTCTTCTCAGCAAGTCACTCTCACTCCAAGCCAGATGTCTAGTGCAAGTTTGCTTCCCACTCCAAGTTCAACTTCTGTTCCAACTCCTACTTCAAGTTCAACAGCTGCTCCAAGTACCACTACTCCTACTCCAAGTACAACGGCTGCTCCAAGTTCCACTTCCATTCCAACTCCAAGTCCAACTCCGTCTCCTCCACCGCCACAAAAAGCCCCAGTGTACAACTATGTGAATAACACTACCGGCTTGCAAGAGTTCAGACTTCAGGGTTATATTGATGTAAATGTCACCTTTAACAAGACGGTGAGTGGAAGAAGGCTCGTGCCCCTCCTACTGTTGTCCGCTTGACTGTTATTGTGTTATTGGTCTTTGTAATGTGCGTTTGATACAGTTGCTGTTGGTTTTTGGCATGTAGTGGGGGTTGAGGGGAAGGTGTAAGAAAGTGGCTGTTCAGTCCAGTTGATGCCTTGTTTTTTGTTTTATTCCTGAATGTTTCTCACCGTACACACATACACACACACACACACACACACACACACACACACACACACACACGTGCACACACACACACACACACACACACACACACACGTGCACACACACACACACACACACACACACACACCTACCCCAGAGTAATTCTCTCGCGGCACACACTAATTCTCTCATAATGTGTTCACACTATAGGCACACAACACCCACTGCTTCCTATAAGATACCCAACTCCTTCCCTCCTAACAATTAGACTAATGGAGGTCTATCCCTTTGTACTGCTGTATGGCTGTGTCACACACTCACCTACCAAGATCACATTCTAATTCACTCAAATGACTGTAGACTCACTTCAATCACACTCTGATTTACACACACGAGGGGGGGGGGGGGGGAGGAGGAAGTGTAGCCTAGAAGCGTGCTTCCTATGGGCCTGGGGCCTCCTCCCCCTCCCCCCCCCCTCCCCAAGAAATTTCAGATTTAAGTCCTCTGATATTGCTTTTGGTGCTACCTGGGAGTTGAAATCACCTTTCTGACATTTTTACTGCAATTGACAAGCTTTTTGTGTGAGTGAAGCTCCCCCAGTAGATTGACTCCAGTTTTCTATTGATCTCTTACAGGTCACACCGTTTCAGGTACCAAGGAATGCATCATCTGTGCTTGTATCTCTCAAAGCCTTCAACTCAACAGGAGGTAACACCGGCAACATCACAGCCAAATTGACCTGGGAGGACACAGCTTGCCTTGACTGTGATTTCACACTCTGGCTCTTCTTGTCTGTTGTAAGTAATTCATTCAATTTATTCAGTTGCTCACTGAGTTTTCTTTATTTATATAATGAGGCCTCTCTATTCTGGACACTGTGGGGTTGTGGGTGATTCTATTAATCAATCAAGCAAATTTTGTGCCATTTCCCATTGCAGAAAAGGGTTAAGTTGGTTAAGTTGGGTGTAGAATGGTAGAAAACTGAAGGAGTGTGTGAACAACTGAAGCAAGATCTTTACCGTATCTCTTAGATATGGTGATGACCAAGACGCAAGAATTAGGACAGAACAACATTAAATGAAACTATGGATTGACCATGTTACTTTCACTGTACATGACTCCGTATTCCTAGCACGTTTGGCAGCCATCTTTCGATAACCAAAGAAGCAAATCTTGAGCATAATTATGTCATTACCATGCATCATCAGACGTCACGCTAGTGACATCTATTAGGAATGTGCCTGATAAAATGGCATCTCCTGTCTTAATGTGTTAGCGCACTTCCACGAAACTAGCCAAATGGCGGCGGCAAAGAACAATTGAAGGACATGGATAGGTTACTTTCAATGTATTGACACAGGGCACCTACGGACCCAAATCGTGTACGAGGACTTGCGTACAGACGTGAAGGACTAGGATCTGAGCGCCGGTGGCAATCTGATAAGTACAGCGCTGGAGTGGGTAGGAAATTTGTCTTCCCCATGTATTTTGGATACCCCAATGCCGCCATTTTGTTTTGGTAAAATACCGTACGGTAACACGGCAACTGGTTCATCTAGAGTGGCATATAACTATGTTCGATGCTCTGCACAATCTCATCTAATTTAATGAGGGGTATTAGTCAGCGCTGGTATCAATCTGATGTAGCCATAGTCCTTTGGATATGCAAAAACAAACTAGTGTATGAAAATCCTTTAGAACTGAAAGGGATTTAGGAATGGCCAGCAGAAATAGCATAGAAACAAGCAACAGTAACTCAACACCATGATGAGCCACATTGCCGTGAAGTTCGCTATGCATTCCTAATTTCCTTGTAGCTACATGGGACTAGCTAGCTAGACATTTGGGTCCATGCAGCTACAAGGAAATTAGGAATGCAGAGTGAACTTCATGGAAATGTGGCTTATCACAGTGTTGAGTTACTGTTGCTTGTTTCTATGCTTTTTTCTACTAGCCATTCCTAAGTCCCTTTTAAAATTCTAAAGGAATTTTTATACACTAGTAATAAGATGTGTGTGTCGCATGGCAGTGTTCTCTCTAGGCTGTTTTTGAAGGGTACAGAACCCTTCTTGCTCCCTTAAGAACCCTCCTTGAAAGGTACCACTAGTCATGTGGTGTGGGCAATAGCATTTGCATGCACTACGTATATGCTGTGTCTTGAGGCTCTCCCTGTATTCAGTTACTGCACTTTGCACAGGAAGATGGCACCCTCTCTCACACCCAGCCATCCACTAGCCACTCTTCACACGGCTAATGACATGGTGCCCCCTCAAACAATTTTCTGTGGAGAATACCATGTTTACGTAGTGTGTGATGTGTTCCCCCCACTGCAGGTGTGGACTAAAGGATCCCAGAGTTGGCAGCTGGATCAGATTGGATTTGTGTTCAATGCAACGGCACACATTATCGGTACTAGCAAGGATCTTGTTAATCTAACACACGAACAGCAATTGTACAAGACATCCCTTCAACGTGCTTATGAGTGTTCGTCTGTTGAAATTGATGATCTAAAGTCAGCTAATCCCAATGTAACCCTCACTGCTAAAGTCCACATTCGGAGCTTTGAGTTGCAAGCATTCCAGTTCACAGACCATGACAAGTTTGATGCATGTAAGTGACACACACACACACACACACACACACACACACACACACACACACACACACACACACACACACACACACACACACACACACACACACACACACACACACACACACACACACACACACACACACACACACACACACACACACACACACACCATATGTGCATTCTCCAGTGTTGCATTTTGTGCTAGAACATAAGAATAAGCACCTATCCCTCTTCTTTAGTCTCTTGTAGCCAACAGCCATTTTGTCCTGACTCCATCCTCCCAGAAGATGGTTGGATGGGTGGAATATGGACAAAATGGCAGTCAGCTAAACGAGACTACCCCTTCTTAACCCTTCTTGTCCACACCCTTCCCTCCCCTCCCCTCCTCTCCTCATTTGTTACTCCTCACTCTTACACCCTTTCTCCTCATTCACCCTACTTCTCTATCCTCCCTCCATCTGCCTTCCTCCCTAACCTCTCCCTTCTACAGCTCCTCTTCAGTGCGGCAAGGATATGCCAGACAACAAAATTGTTCCCATAGCAGTGGGAGCAGCCTTGGCCCTTCTGGTCATTATTGTTGTGATTGCCTATATCATTGGACGGCTCCGTAACAGGGGGAAGAAGAGTGACTATGAAGTTATCCAGTAAACAGTACACACACACATAATGGAAGCTAACAGACACATATTGTCTTCTGTTGTATGCTTTAAATTATGCATGCACATATGCATTAGTCTAGGTACGTATGAAAGGATTACAGGCGTTTATGGCATTTATTTGTAACTGTATGGTTAAATGTACTGGTGGATAGAACTGTAGAGAAGTAACCCTTTCCTACAAGCATGGTCTGTGACTGAATAGTCGCGCGTATCCGGCCTGAGCGCACGTGGTCAGGGACTTGCGAGAGAGACTAGTGACACAATGAATGGGCGAAAAAGGCGCGCGTGATGTAATTGCGGAAGTGGTACATTCTCGCCCTCCTGCATATCACTTCCGGCTTGCATGCCAAAAGCTGAAAGGGTGGTTCCTCGCGAAATGGGGCCCGTGAGGGGGGCTGAGAGAAGATACGTGTAAAGTACCATTCACGCTTTCGCTAACGTGTTGACAGGTAGCCTGTCCTGTCTCTCGGTGCGTGTACCTGACCGTGTGACCGAAAGAGGTGGAACCAGGGGCAGTAGGAACAGACTGTGGTAGTTTTTTTTCTTCCCAAAGGGAATACCGCGTGTGTATCTGTGTGGGAAGTGCGATGGAGAGCGACCCGGAACTGCTCTTTACCAAACAGGAGAAGATTGGAAAAGGAAACTTTGGAGAGGTTTACAAAGGGTGAGTCGAATAGGGAGGGGTAGGCGCGCGTGAGTTCGCGCGTGAATGAGAAGAATGACTTTCAACTCTGTGGCATATCCTTTTTCAGTATTTCCGTATGATATCGTGTAAATTGAGGGATAGTTTCAAGGATAAGGGCACCGCGGCTATCCCCAACGCGGGGACGTGGTCGTGAGTATCGTACCTGTTGGTTAGTAACTGCTGTACATTTAATATGCACATGGCCACTTTTACTGTAGCCACAATACTTTACAGTCTGTTAAATGTGCCTGTGTGTTGCAATGGCCGGGCTAATGACATCATGATGACGTCCAGTTAGGGACACCATGTTACTGTAAACCACTTTCGAGCTGCCCTACATCGCTCTCTGTCCCAGTGTGGTGAGAGAGAATGGAACTTTTGGTGTGGGCAGATGATGTCATAAGGTTCTATAATTTCAATTTTTACTTTTGAAGTGCTGGTGGGCTATTTGCTAGTCAATTGAGTGCCTTTGACAGTGTCCGCTTCTCTCTGTGTTGCCACCTTTCCACCCGACTATTTATCCTTTAAATGCCTATGCGCCTATCTCTCACCTTCCCTCTCAGTCCCTCGCTCCCTCCCTCTCTCCTTCTTCTGCAGCATTGACAATCGGACAAAGCAAGTGGTGGCCATCAAGATCATTGACCTTGAGGAGGCGGAGGATGAGATTGAGGACATCCAGCAGGAGATCACTATGTTGTCACAGTGTGACAGTCCTCACGTTACAAAGTACCACGGTTCCTATCTAAAGGTAGGCTGGGCTGTGTGGGTGGCCATTGGTCAGGGTCCGGCCATCAGCTGTGTGTTGGGAGGGACAGCAGCTTGTGGAGGAGACCGTTTGATGAATGAGCATACTTTGCCTATGTAATTTGTGTAATTAGTGTGCGTGTGTGTGCGTGTGTGCGTGTGTGCGTGTACTCAATCGTGTGTGTAATTACCATATGCATGCATGTGTGAAATTGCCATGTAAATGCATACTCCACGCAGGGCACTAAACTGTGGATCATTATGGAGTTCCTTGGAGGTGGGTCAGCACTTGATCTAGTGAAGGCTGGACAGATAGACGAGGCCTACATTGCCACTTTGCTGAGGGAGATCCTTAGGGGGCTTGAGTACCTTCACCTGGAGAGAAAACTGCACCGTGACATCAAGGGTGAGGACTGTCTAGCTTGCTAGCCCCTCCTGGTCCACTATGGGTATGTATCTCTTTTCAATTTGGTATGTATAAATAGTATTTATGAATAGTCTACTTATGTAGACGCTACCTGGTGCATTTGTATGGCATCTACATCCTTCCTCGTGGGAACAGCTGTAAGAGGATAGTTTTCACAGAAGCATATGAGTGCTATATGTTGTGTTGCTTCCATCATTATCTCTGTATTACCTTATAAGCTGGTTGGGAAGGGTTTTACAAGGCTACTTGTGAAGTGTGGTAGGTGGAATGTGTGGGCAGCGTGGGATGTTTTGTGAAATTGTGTGTGTGTGTGTGTGTGTGTGTGTGTGTGTCTGTGTGTCTGTGTGTGTCTGTGTATGCATATACATGTATGCTCACACTTGTAACCTGCTAGTGACAAGACTAATCATTGAGTCGCTGCAGGAGCTCGATTACTCGTGTGTTGTCTGCCTGTGTGTCCATTTGTCCACACGGATACAGCTGCTAATGTCTTGTTGAGTGACGGAGGGGAAGTGAAGCTGGCAGACTTTGGTGTCGCAGGACAGCTGACTGACACAATGAACCGACGCAACACATTTGTGGGGACTCCCTTCTGGATGGCTCCAGAGGTCATCAAGCAGTCAGCTTATGACACAAAGGTCTGTGTGTGTGGTGTGCGTGTTAGTGTAAGAGCTGGGTATGGGATTAGTGGATGGTCGCTTTTGGTGAAAATGTGTGTGCTTGTGTGTGTGTGTGTGTATATGTACATGTGTGGGAGTGTGTTGGCGTGTGGGTGTGTGTTAGTGTAAGACAGAACAGAGGATCAGTGAATAGGTCTATGTATGACACAAATGAGTGGGGGTGTGGGTTTGCTGTGTGAATGCATGCGTACATGTGTCGTGTCTGTGTTTGATGTGTGTGCAGTTGTGAGAGTCTCTCTCTCTCTCTGTGTGTGTGTGTGTCTATGGTTGGGTGGGTTGGGATTAATGCCAAGTCTATGTATTATTTAAGTCGTGTGATTGCATGGTTCACAAGGGTGACGCAGTGACATACTGTACGTATGAGACACTACACCCGGAACTCTCCTTGATAAGTGTGCTTGGTAAGGCCCTTGTCATCTCAAATTTCTTTCTTGGGCCCTTTGTGAGCCTGAGATGGACAGGTAGAAGTGCTCCCCTGTGGCGGCTTGTTAGGTGTTTGGAGGATTGGTGACAAGCTGGCAACCGCTACAAGGAAATGATTTAATCTTACAGTATGCATCAGGTGTATTAGCGTGCAGGGGCAGGGGCACCGTGTGTGAATGGAGGTTGGTGTTATGCTGCCGCTACCAAATCCCTCTCCCTCTCCCCATCTCTCTCTTACCTGCTGTGCCGCAATGTCTCAGGCCGACATCTGGTCTCTGGGTATCACGGCGATTGAGCTGGCTAAGGGGGAACCTCCTCACGCCAACCTCCACCCGATGCGTGTGCTCTTCCTCATCCCAAAGAACAACCCGCCTGAACTCACAGGGAACTACTCCAGGGCATTCAAAGAGTTTGTTGCCACTTGTCTCAACAAGGACCCAGAGAACGTAAGTTTGGTGGGCATCGGTATGCTAGCAATGTGAGAACTATTGAATGGAACATATGTTTTGGGGACGGAATGGGAACAAGCCTCTGCTAAGAATAACAGGACAGAGTGTTGTCCATTGTGAACTTAGCTGCTGTACTACCAATGACGGAACAGGGGCTACGTACGTACCTTTCTGTCCTTGCCCCATTTCCCTTCCTGCTCCAACCACGCTTTACATGTGCCTCTTTGTCCAATTCACCTCACCTTACACAACACAATTTGTTCCTCATAGACTCATACAAAGTGATTTATTACCCTCGTCCTACTGATGCCGGTGTGTTAGTCACACAATTAACATATGGAATGTGTCCCACTGCTACGTATGCCATTTGGGCATTCATTGTGTCTGCATAGCTGTGGCCTCTCTGCTCTGCTGTGTGGGAGATGTGGCGGAGTCTAAGGACTGGATGTGTCTGTGTACACTTTCTGTTGGGCTATGCATACCACAGGAATTCTGTGTGTGTGAAGATTTTGACATGTACACCTGTTGGGCATTTGTCCATGTTCACATACTAACTGGCTAATATGCGCACATACATAGAGGTGTTTCATGTGTGTGTGTGTGTGTGTGTTTTACTGTATGCATGTATGTCCCTGCAGCGTCCGACAGCACGTGAGCTGCTTAGGCACAAGTTCATCAAGAACTCCTCACGCAAGGTGTCTTGTCTTGTAGACCTTATTGAGCGCTATCGGCGATGGAAAGCGGCGGGAAATGACAACGATGATGACTTGGACGATAACGCCGTGGATCAGAGCCTGTGAGTGCTTTGGAAGTTTTGTGTTGAGTATGAATGGCAGCTGCACTATGGACTATGCATGAATCAGAGAAGAGTTAAACTTCTGTGCTTCAGTAACCCACTCACACTCACTCCCACCCTCACACTGACACTCACTCCCACCCTCACACTGACACTCACTCCCACCCTCACACTGACACTCACTCTAACCCTTGCACTCACTCCCACCCTCACACTAACTCTCACACTCACTCACTCCCACCCTCACTCCCACCCTCACTCACACTCATTCCCCGCCTCACACTCACTCCTACCCTCACTCTCACACTCCCACCCTCACAGTCTCACTCATTTGCACTCCCAGCCTCACACTTGGACTCACGCCCACCCTCACAGTCACACTCACTCATCCACACTCCCACCCTCACACTCATCCACACTCCTATGTCCACAGAGGTGGCGATGAGTCAGGTGACCCTTGGGATTTCCCTGGGACAGTCCGCGTCTCATCAAACAACAAGGAGGGTGAAGTAATGGACATGCTGTCAGAACATCCCTACACACCTTCCCCAAGCAGTACAGCTATTCCAACAGAGCCACAAAGTGAGAGCAACGGGAGTGCAGTGGGTGGCAGTGGTGACAATGGCCTAGACGCAAGGCACAGTCTGCAGTCTCAGCAGGAAGATGAAGATAGTGAGGAGGTGATGGAGTCAGCCATGGCCCTCCCTCACCGCCCACAGTCTCAGAACTTAGCATCGGTGGTTCTCCCTGTTCTTGACCAGGTACGTACGCCAATAGCAGAAGTCTGAGCCTGCACTGTACTGGTCACTTGGCCTGGCCTCCACCACTGAGTGCCAGAGATTGGACACACTTCCCTGACCCACTCTCTCAAGAATAGTTCTATTTGAAGTGATGCCATTTGCTTGTTGTATGTGTGTGTGTGTGTATGTACATGTGTTTGGTTGTGTTCACTCAAACCTAGTCTCACATAACCCAGACAGCTTCTCCCTTCTGTTTTATTCTGATGGAGGAAAGGTTTCTGGCTACGTGAGACTAACTTAGACCTACATTGTACGTGTGTGCAGCATTTAGGGTGTACTGTGATAGCCTGTGACAGCTTTCTCATGATTGTGTGTGCGCTACATGCACACACACACACACACACACACACACACACACACACACACACACACACACACACACACACACACACACACACACACACACACACACACACACACCTTACAACAAACGTTGCTAGGTACAAGAAAAGATGTTTGAGTGATGTATCTTTCTTGCACTCCTCCTTTGTTCCTTTTCTCCTTCAGCTGCAGCAAAGGCACCACTTTGAGGAGAGCAATGTAGGTGAAGAGTCGCCGGAAGTTAGTAGCTTACGAGAGAGGGCAGTGGTGGGGGATCTGGCCTCGGCCTTCAGACAAGCAGAGAGACTTAGTCCAGGAATCACCGACATGTTTGTAGAAGCACTCTGTCGACACATTAAAAGGTATTGGTCAACTGTGTGTGCATGTGTGTGTGGGGGGGTGAGTGTGTGGGTGTGGGTGTGGGGGTGAGTGTGTGGGTGTGGGGGTGAGTGTGTGGGTGTGGGTGTGGGGGTGAGTGTGTGGGGGGTGAGTGTGTGGGTGTGGGTGGGGGTGTGGGTGTGTGGGGGGTGGGTGTGGGGGTGGAGGTGTGGGTGTACATGCTTTTGTTCTCCATTGTTGCTGATACCATAATTATACGCATGTGCAAATTTTCACTGGAGTTTATCTTCAGCAGGCATTTACGAAAATAAGGTGTATGAAGATACACCTTAGGCATAAGCTACTACACACAGATACGAAAAATTACTGGTTAGATGAAGTAATCAAATGTTTCCCTCATACGGAAGGAGAGAGAGGATTGTATTTAGACGACAGACACTTTGATCTTGGTTGTTGCTATCTGCCCTGAATGGATCCAGCATGCATGTAATCTAGAAGGCCATGCCAGCAGACCAGAGGGGTCACGTGAATGGAACTATGCCATCTCTTAGCTGTTGGCAATGATATCAGTAGTGATGCAAAGTGTATGGCAATGTCTAAGTCCACCAGGTGATGGGGTTCCTCCGGGTGATGGGGTTCCTTAAGGTGATGGGGTTCCTCCAGGTGATGGGGTTCCTTAAGGTGATGGGGTTCCTCCAGGTGATGGGGTTCCTTAAGGTGATGGGGTTCCTCCAGGTGATGGGGTTCCTTAAGGTGATGGGGTTCCTTAAGGTGATGGGGTTCCTCCAGGTGATGGGGTTCCTCTGGGTGGTGGGGTTCCTCCAGGTGATGGGGTTCCTTAAGGTGATGGGGTTCCTCCAGGTGATGGGGTTCCTTAAGGTGATGGGGTTCCTTAAGGTGATGGGGTTCCTCCGGGTGATGGGGTTCCTCCAGGTGATGGGGTTCCTCCGGGTGATGGGGTTCCTCCAGGTGATGGGGTTCCTCTAGGTGATGGGGTTCCTCCAGGTGATGGGGTTCCTCCAGGTGATGGGGTTCCTCTAGGTGATGGGGTTCCTCCAGGTGATGGGGTTCCTCCAGGTGATGGGGTTCCTCTAGGTGATGGGGTTCCTCCAGGTGATGGGGTTCCTTGTAGCCGAAATGAGTCATTTACCATATTTCATGCAAACAGAAGTGAACAAAGCACTTTGGTGTAGAAGGCTGGTAGGCGTAATATCCAGTGATTACTCCTTGTTCAAAAGTGAGCAAAATCACTATCATCGGGTGCATGGAGCATTCCCAAAGGATATGTCCCACAAAAGTGTGTAGTCATGGTACTGTGTGTGTGAGTTCATTCCACATGCAATATGTTATTAGCGTACACTGGCCACTAGCTTAGCTCTCTAGCCTGATAGAGCCCATAACATCGTATACGATCATTGCTATGTAGTTGTAATTCAGTCAGTGGAGATAACATGTATGTGACATGTGTTTCGATACAGGATCAGCGCGTAGAAGTTCCAATGCGGTCATTGCTCAAAGTTTTTGTACATTGACTGAGTTACCGATAAGACTCTTTGCAGCCCAACACACTGTATATGATTGGTGTGTATTCATGATGAACTGAATAAAACTGGTGTTATGGCTTTGGCCCCTGCAGTCTTGCATTTGTGTGGTTCATGGGATGGATGCAGGAGAAGCCATTGCATTCATACTTTTACTTCTTGTGTGTTCTCTCTCCCTCTCTCTCTCTCTCCCCACCATGCAGGGTATAGCATGCCTGCAAGTATTCTTCGCTAGGCCCCTCTATTGTAATTATTATATAGATTTTTTAACTCACTCACTCTATATAATAATTCCTTGCACTAAGAGTTAGTGCGTGTGTGTTGTGTGTGTATGCGTTATGTTGTTCCGGGGGTGAAAATGAACGTGGGCGTTCCGCGACATGGGCGGGGATGTTATGGGTGAAGTATGGTGAGTGGGAGTGTGACGGGTGCCGTGTGTGTGGTGCTGACGTGTGACCGCCAACACAAAAGGTCCCACACACGCTCCCAGCGCACAGAGTAGACACTCGCTGAGGGGGATATGGTAAGGGACCGAATAAACTCGTGTTCGCTGAGCGCGGCTGACCGTAGCGTGTTTTATCCTCGTTGTTCACAGGCAGACGTGGAAGGCTACAAAAGAGAAGAATCGTTACTACCGTACCCAGTGCTTATAAGTAAGTGGCACGCACTTAGGCTACCTCCCAATGGTCGTGCCACATTCCTTCCCTTCTCCACAGCCGTAAAGAGTGAAGAAGAGGATTGCAAAAGCCCGCCAAAGGGGGAAAATGGCGTACACGTACACGTGGTGAAGACTACTGCCACTCTGGATGGACACAGCTTAGAGCCAATGGTGTTCTCCCACCCCAACCCACAGCCCGAAACTGTCAGCGTCAACTCCTCAATCGCACCCGGTGGTCTCCATTCGAAGCTAGCCACTGCCGCAGCTGCTGGCACTCCCATCTCCGCTCCGAGCTCCTCCCTCCCAGCGCAGCCTCAGAGCATCCCAGGCGTACCCCAGGACGCTAAGTTCAACCTCACCATTCCTGTAATGAGCAGCAACGATCGATTCACCCCCGAACAGGCCCTGAACGCGGGAAAACAAGTCGTCTCGTATCTGGAATCAGCGCGAAGAGATAACTCCAAGCTGCCCTCCGAGCTTCAATGCAGCTTCGAAGTAGTGCACAAGTGTCTGGGGGTGATCTATGGCACCTTCTTCCTGAACCTGTACACCAAAGCCAATGCCCCAACATTACTCTGCAGATCTTGCCATGGACTGTACCCCCCTCCACAGTTCATCCACCATCCATGCCCTGGTCTCCAGAATCTTGACATACAGCCGTGCAGGTCGCGAATGTGGAGAAGATGCCTGGTTCCTTTGGTAACCCCGGGCATGGACAAGCTGCAGCAGAAGCAGCGGTGGAAGTACTGCCTTGAGAAGTTCTCACATGCACAAACGGGGATTGTACGGAGGTCGCTGGCCAACCATTGGGTGGGGCATGTCCTTGACATGCCGGAGCTCAAAAAGGGTCGCTTTGTAGCTGAGCCGGGCACAGCTGAGGAGCAGGGCAGTGAAGGGGGGTCTGTTCCAATCCCCACCAAGCAACAGGTGAGCCGCTGCTTCAACTGTTAACTCTTGAAATGTAGTCTTGTTAAACTTGACTCATTTCAGTACTTCAGCTTCAAAGGAAAATTGTGTTATCTTGCTACAAATGCGTATGCTGTGTTTTGGCACATAGTACGGTGGAATCTGTCCAAGATGGCCATTCTACGAAGCCTTTCCAAGATATCCTGCCTGCTGGCTCCAAATAGCACCAACATGGCATAATACATTGCAATCTACCCTCTGTAATGCAGCCACCTCTTCATAAAGGCCAATTATAACTGGCACACAGGTGGCTGTCTTGTACAGGTTTCACTGTAGCAGTATTAAGTGTTGTTAGACTGTTGTTAGTGTGTGTGTGTGTGTGTGTGTGTGTGTGTGTGTGTGTGTGTGTGTGTGTGTGTGTGTGTGTGTGTGTGTGTGTGTGTGTGTGTGTGTGTGTGTGTGTGTGCTCGCCTCATTTGCACCTAATGTGCATGAACCAGTCACACCACACTACGCAGGCGAAGTGTAGCTGGTTGGCATGATGTGATTTTCCTAGTGGGCATGTGGTCTGTGAATCCCATGTGTGGTAATGTATACACAGCCTGGAAGACTCCATGTGTGCATGTGTATGTGCATGCGTGCGTGCATGCATGCTTGTGTGTGTGTGCGCACGTGTGTGTGTGTGTGTGTGTGTGTGTGTGTGTGTGTGTGTGTGTGTGTGTGTGTGTGTGTGTGTGTGTGTGTGTGTAATGAATGAATGTGTTTGTAGCAAAACACAGTCAGCACTTTTGGTTTATCACTACACTGTGCAAGTGTGTGATGTGTGTACATAGCTACAGATTTGTGTGAAGGAGGAAGGGGGGGTGTACACATGTGTGTGTATGCGTGCGTGCGTACGTGTGTGTACGTGCGTGTGTGTGTGTGTGTATGTGTGTGTGTGTGTGTGTGTACTTGTCTTGTTCGTGCTGTTATTCATAAATTCATGACATGTAGTGTTCACATGTTTTGAATGATAAGTTTTTTAGCGAGTACAAGACCTACAGTGTGTGTGGTTGTGTATCTTGTAAGCTGTGTGTCAGTGGCTGTGGTCTCCATAGTGTAGTGTGGTGCGTGTGTCTGTTTGTGCGTTGTTGTGGTGTCAACTGTTTAACATTTGTGTAGGACCTGCCCCATGTCCGTAACCATTTTGTGTAGGTTCTACCATGTGTGTCTTTAGTTAGGTGGTGTGTAGCTGTGTTATGTTGGATGTATTGTGTGTTGTGTTGTTGTAATGTGTGTAGTGTGCCGTGTACAATGTGTGGTGTAGTCATTGTAGTGAGTGGTGTGGGACAAAGCGTGAGACATGTGTGCTACAGGAGGATGTTCTCTGTCCCTCCTCCACAGGTTGGAGGCCCTAGCCAGGGTGTTGCGACCACGACTCCTTTGTCAGTGCACGCAAGCTTTGATGGCCCACCCCTCCTCGATGCCGAGGTCAGATACATTACAACTTGCCCACACAGTGGGCCATCGCCCCCTCACTCCCCGCATGTGGTAACAAACGTGTGTATGTGCATATGCTGTGCATCACAATGTATTGACAGATCTCAACTCTGGACACCTGTGGGACAGTTTGGGACATGCCCAAGTGTCCTGATTAGAGAGGTGTCCTTATTTCAGAGGTAGTCTTGTACACATCTCTATGTAGCTGGGACAATGGGCACTGTCCTCATTAGAGAGGTGACCTTATTTCAGAGGTAGTCTTGTACACATCTCTATGTAGCTGGGACAATGGGCACTGTCCTCATTAGAGAGGTGACCTTATTTCAGAGGTAGTTTGTACACATCTCTATGTAGCTGGGACAATGGGCACTGTCCTCATTAGAGAGGTGTCCTTATTTCAGAGGTAGTTTGTACACATCTCTATGTAGCTGGGACAGTAGGTACTGTCCTCATTAGAGAGGTGTCCTCTATAAGGCGTCCCACTGTAATATATCTGAGTACCATTTGGTGATAAGTTCCGTGTTTGTCTTGCTAGGAGATGGATGTGTTTGAGGAGGACAGCATGGAGGAGTCCACCTTCATCCAGCACCAGGCAGGCAACCCCCCTCCCCCTCTGCAGTTCCCCCCAGTCTTGCCTATATCTGCTACCGCAAGTGAAGCCTCACCAATGAGGCCAACTCTTTCTCCCACAACCTCCCCGACCCCCAACCCCTCAGCGCTATCACTAGCCGACAGTTTAGTCACTGCGGTGAAAAACCTTCAAACTGAGCTGGCTACCGTGCAAGCCAAACTCATTGCAGCTGAACAGCAGCTGAAAGAAATGCCTTCTGAAAGTATGTTAGAGTGGGAGTGCGTGTGGGAGTGAGTTGTGGTCAGAGTGGGGAATGTTGCCTGAGTAATAGGAGGAGTGCTGAACATTGGTTGTTGGTATGAGTGTGGGTGCTTGTGGATATAGGGTAAGGGATGAAGCCTGTGAGGGTGTGTGAATGGGCTGCCTCAAGACCTTCACAGCAATGGGCTCTCAATGGAGGCTCTTCACTGTACCTTAGGCTCAATGCGCATGCAACTGACGGAGCTCATAGCCACACAACAGAAGTTGAAATCTGAGCGTGATGTTGCAATCCAGCAGAGCAAGATGGCCGAAGAGAGAGCAGGGAGAATGGAAAGACAGCTGAAAGAGCTCAAGATACTTCACAGTGAGCAACACCGCATCCATGCATGCATTCTCCTTCAGTGTGTTGTCACTCAAGTGGTCAGATTATTCACGCTCAGGCAGTTTGTGTTGATAAGCAGGAGACAAGGAGGAAAGTGGTAGTTGATGCGTGGATAGGGTGTCACAGTCCGCTGCATGGAGAACTGGTGATACGTAGCCACATTGCTCGACTGCCTACCCCTCCACTGCACTCCATTTAGTGATGTTAACTCTTAACTGCGACTGACCTTAGCAATCACAGGATGTCAGCAATAGTCATAGCTGTGAGGGTGTGTGGAGAGGGTCTGTCGCGATAGTCTGTGTTGGAATGTGCTTGTCAATGACATAGCTACTAGGAGTAGCGAGTAGGAGTGGAGGGGTAACTATGTGTCACTAATGTGAAAATATGGGATGCATGTGGCTGTCAAAGTTGTGCTTGGTTTATTCAAGGAATCGAAATGCGCACTGTCAGTACTTTTGTTATAAAATTTTACTTAGGTCAAGCATCTGTTTTGTTTAAGGACAGGGTTGTTTTTTGTATTAAAATCAGTTGAACTGGCTTATGACTATTGTCTTACAATATGGACCAGCAGATTTAGTTACTCCTACAATTGACCACCAAGCAAGCTGCTCGTTGTGAGAGTCACTCACTACAGCTTGAACACCCGGAATACTTATTGATCAAACTGTGACGTTTGTAGAGGCCAGAGTGGCTGGGAAAGTTGTCCATTGTAGCTGAGTTCATACTAGCCAAAGTTAACAATTGTTCAGATGTTTTGGTGACATTACGGTCACCTTTATCAGTGAACCAAGCTACAATGGATAAGCAAACTGTGAGATCACACTGGTAACCCCAGGCTTTCCAGAAATCCATTAAGTATGTTAAAATTTTCAGTTTTCATACTCCCCTACCTCCTCCCCTCCCCCCACCCACACAGGTCAATTGATGGCCAAGTTGTCAGCTGTGTAGAAGGGGATGCCCCCAGTGGAACAGTGTAGTCTTGTATTCATTGCTTGTATCTCAGTAATAATATTCATTATTCACTTCGTTGTTGCACGCGAGGTTGCACGGCAACGGAGAACTGGTGAAAAATGGCGGAACCGCACAAAATGGTGGCGGCAAGGATTGTAGACGAAATAGTCGACGCAGCCACGAATCAGGTCCTTACTACTGAGGAAGAAAGGAAAGAGTGCGTTTTGGAGGAAGCGGAGAACATAGAATGGCCAACAGGGGCTGATTTTTCCCAAGAGGTGGGCTTGAAATGCGTGGAGGAGTTCATCGGGAAATGGCAATTGCACGATAGCTGGAAGTACTGCATCAACTATTTAGGAGTGACTGAAGATGGACATGAGTATCAAGTCTTGTGGAGCATCCCCACCAGGAGGAAACCTGTCCCCAGAGCAACTGCATCTGTGTACTTTACATTCGTCGTCCAACAGGTGTGTCCTGAAAACATCATACCACTAAACATATAGCGACAAAGGATCAACTGGCGTGTACGGACAACGCCTGTAGGCGTTTATTGTCTAATATGATGCTAGCTCTAACCCTAACATGCGCTGAATGCCCGCACAAATGTAACAGGCACCATTTCACCCAGAGCACTCATCGTACGGTTAGAATCACGTATGTCTGGACTCGCATGTAATGTGATAGGCGCTTGTGTGCGTTGGCTGTTCCCTGTACATGATCTGTCAAGTGGACCTCCACTGAGGGTAGTTGTTTAGCAGGACCTGCTGGTTGTGGAGTACACTATACACTCCAAGCCTCTGCTTCATGTCCAATTTGTCATTTAGTCTTGAAGTTAGCAATTGGTCTAGCAAGGCTAGACACTAGTGTCTCCTAGATGGTGCTAGTCTCACAAGCCAGACTGTTCATGAGACTAGATAGACCCGTGTTGTGCATAATGCTCAAATTGGTGATAAAAGATAAGATTGAGTCAGCAGGAAGTAGGTTGAGCAGCTGAATAAAGGAAGACATGCTCAAACATCCTGCTCCTGATTACTTTAATAACTGCATCATTAGTACATCATGCAGACGTCTTTATGTTTCCACATAACCAGAAGTAAGGGAAGGGCCATATTTGCAAAGAGCAAGTCTGGATTGGTAGACTATTACAGTGGAACCTGTCTTAGATGATCACTGTGTTAGGCACCCACCTCTCTAAAATAGCCAGCTTTTCTGGCCCCAAATAGCACTAAATCATTACAATCTACCTCTGTAGAGCAGCCACTTCTCTAAAAGGTCAGTTAGAAGTTGCCCAAAGGTGGCTGTCTTACACAGGTTTCACTGTATGTGACATGCTTAGAAGGTCACTGTTGGCCAACTCAACAGAAGTCAGAAGAGACTTCCAACTTTATTTACATACTTGATCAATTACAGTGAGCCCCTCAAGGCAGTAAGTCAAGGCCACTGCAGTGTGTATATATAGGCTATATGTATTTGGGAGGACAGGACATTTCTTTATTAAGCAATATTGGCCTGGGTTCTAGCACTGAGTGGACTGCCCTACACTTTCCCAACAGCAGTCAGTGGCTGTGTTCTACTAGCAACTGGTTGGGTTGTTTGTGCTTGCATGCAGGGTATGGTATTTACAACACTGCTCTCATTCTCCCAGGACCAACCAGTTGCTGTGTTTTACAAGTTTGAAGGGCAGAAACTGGTGCACAGGTGAGACTATATTTCAAGACACACACCGGGGTGAGTATTTGGTACCGCAGTCCCACCCCCTTAGTGTATTTGTGTGTAAGGTACAGTGATACCACAATGGACTGCAGAGTATTCTACCTCCTGCCACCCCTCTTCAAAGGCCTGCATGTCTGTCACATTCTTCCTGAATTGTTGCTTTACCTTCATGTTGCTCGTAAAAGCCTCTACATTTCCTAGTCACTCATGCCTCTTCAAAGTTATGTATCATGTTGCATTTTCAGACCCGGGCAATCCAACTTCAGGGAGACATGGCTTCGTGACATCCTTGCATCCAAAACGGCAGTGTTGGAATCTATCCAAGCATGCACATGACTCTACATATGGACCTGTTGAAATGGCCCTACGTGGGGGCTGTGTACATATAGCTAGTGTGCATGTGTGTGTTTGTGTACTGTTGGAGGACTTGCAGACAGTCTCCCCTCTGTTCATTTAAGTGCACCGTTGAATAATATTCCATGCACTACTAAATTAACACTAGAAAGTTTTGGTGCACTATGAACACTAGGGAAATAAAATTTGGTGCATTGGTAACACTAGGGGATATAATTTACAGCACTTCGTCCAGAAGAGACCTGCCATTGTCCACAATGGGTTACATTAATGTGCCTATATATTATGTGTGGGTTACACGTAAGAACTGGCAACCAACATACTGCAGTAGGTGTGCAATATCAACACAGGACAAGATGATAAACTTGCACCTAACAAGGAATAGCTTGAATTACAGTCTTGCTATACTTCTAAACATTTCTCAAGTCGGTTGACCCAAGTATACGAGTTGATTGGCAACAGACGGGCATGATAGTACATTGAAACCATAGTTAGTGTACCAAGTCAAACACATTGACTTTGTTACACACCACTAGATCGCACACACACTGTTATCTTACCAGAATGTGGTCGCAACATGTGACTGTACACATCACCCCGTAACCAACGGTTACATCCAACAGGCAGTGAACACAAATTGCCACAAATTATGCTAAACACACAGTTAAGTAACAATCGCAAGCAAAACTGTATGGCATGCAGCATTCACAAGGCATAACGCATTTCACAGCAACAAACAAAACTGTTGCGAATATCCAATCAGATGGATATAGCTTGCACACATAAATATCAAGAAAAACGGGATAACTGTAAAATAATACAAACACAAACACTACATATAGGCATATGTACACATCATTGCTCCTACGCACGTGAATAAAATTAAAATCGCACTCGCTCAATCAAGTGCAAAAAAACAGAGCCAAAAGGCAGGTAGGGTTAAGAGACAAAACAGTAACACAGCAGTCAATTATTGGCCGACACCATTGGAAAGAAACACCTTGCCACCAGGTGGGGTGTATATGGGCGCCTTCCTGTAGTGGTCTATCAAAGCATACAGGGAGTCAAACTTCCGGTTCCCAATTCCATACCTCCCGTCCTCTAGAATCTGAACTCGAAAGTGTTTAATACAATCGGGAGCCTTCACTGACACTGAAAAATCACCCGGCTGTGAAAATTAGGAAATACACGTTGGTCACTTATTTCCTACACAACACACTTACATAACACACACAAACTGAGCAGAATGAAGAGATGGAACTTGTGATGCAGTGGTTGTGGAAACAGAGTTGTAAAACATGGAAAAAGATTGATAAAGAAAGTGTGACCATGTCTGTCTCTCAGTAGGAACTATCTGACATTGTTATTGCCAAGAATGGAATGTGATAATTTGCCAAACACCCTACTCTTCCTATCCACCAAGAACTCAAAACCAGGATGAAATCAAGGTGATAGTTGAAAGAGGAAAGGGAGAGCCCTATCCCTTACAAAAACATACAAACAGTATAAACAGTGATACCATAAGAAACACCATTTAGGTAGTTGATACTAATTCAATTTTCACTAACACTTAGAACAGGTTAGTGTAGTGGATAAGGTGAAACATTCAACCCTTACTAGTACGTACAAACCTCACTTGGAAGAGCTACACACACACACACACACACACACACACACACACACACACACACACAAACTGACCTTGGTCTCACTGGCTCGAACAAGGAACTGTCCATTCTGAGCCCGATGTAGTAAGACATTCTCTGCATGTCCCCTCGATATCTTGCCGTGGTACCACACTTCATCACAAAAGGGGTAACGCATACTATCCTCATTTTTGGTACCATTTCCTTGCTGCCCATCTGCGTTGCTCGGTTCTTCGATGATGTCAACGTAATTGCGGGGAATTAGACCACTGGTTGTCTCTCCCTGGTGCCGGGCCTCCCACCAGTCTGGGTCATCTGCAGGCTGATCTATAATCTCCATAATGTCCCCCTTTCTAAATTGTAGCTCCTCCGAATTGCCAGAATTGAAACTGTACATGGCAATAACGCGATGTATTACAGGCCTGTCTGAAGGAGGGGGCGGAGGAGAAGGCTCGCCTGCACCACTAACCTCCTCCACGTAGTTGGCGGGAAACCAGCCTTCCCGCCCGCCTACCCTTCCCCTCCACCACCCGTCACCTTCCTTCTCCAAAATTTCTACATTGTCACCTTTCCGCAGTGTCAGTTCGTCGTCTCGACTGGCACTGTAAGCATACTTGGCCACAGTTCGCACAAAGTCGCCCCTGGATGCTAGCAGGGAAGGCGGTTCGCAGTACATGACCTCCTGCAGATAATCTCGCGGTACCAAACCGACTCCGCCTGACTGATTTCGCACTCTCCACCAATCGTCGTCTTCTCTGCTCACCACGGTGACCGTCTCGTTTTTCCGCAGTTCCAGTTCTTCGTTATCGCGAGGGCGAAACTCATATTTGGCTCTGTAGGTCATGACTTCCTATTGGGATGCCTGTATTCGCCTGCCCTAAAGACGCAATAGGGTTTCCTCCGTCGGCAAGGGGTTGCTGTGAGGTATTTTGAACCACGCCCCCTCACGCTGGAACATGATTGCGGGTTTTACTCGCGGCCGCCCTGGCATAAACATGGCTACCATCCCCTTGTCGACTTTATTGGATTTCCTTGTCCAAAAGAGCTACCACGACTTGAGCGTGCTAGCTGAACTGTGAGTGAACGTAGGAGGAAGAATGGCATAGCTGGACGTGTTAGTGATGGTCTTTTTCTTTGCTTCCTCATGCAGGTTGCCACGAAAGTCTGACATTGATAGGTAATTAAGTGTATTAAAAGTATTAAGTGTTTATGTAATTGCTTCGCGTGTCTGTCATTTGTCTCTGCTAAGAGTAGGGAATTAGGTTGTACAAGGTAGTTCACTTAGGTTGCATCACAGGGATTTATCTAGGCCAGTGACTTCTGTATTAAAAGGAAGAAGGATTACTGACTGTTTTGCTACATAGCTAGCTACACTCGCATTGACCTTCCAGGCTTTGCATGACAATGTCCTATTTCTGTGTGAAAGTGCTGCTTCCACTACACAGTCTAAAGTGACTACACCATTGTACAGTACCTCCATGTGTGCCTTTGATGGTGTATTGGCTCAATTACAATGTATAGAGGGGTATCTACTGGTATGTAGAAAGAGCTATTGCACGTAATAATAACCATGTCTGGGACGTTTGATACACGTATCGTTCTCAACTGGTACAAGAACTGCCTCCTCCTCCTCTTCCTCCTCCTTCTCCTCCTCCTCTTCCTCCTATTCCTCCTCCTCCTCCTCTTCCTTCTCCTCCCCGCCTCTCTCTTCCCTGTAGGAAGATTGAGATTGTCCAGTATGCCAAGAGGTCTCGCATGTTTTTTGTCCGGCTCCTAGCATTAGTCAAGTGGGCGTCCACCGCAGACAGCCTCAAGAGATGTGCTGTGAGTTACTTTGGCAGTCATGTGACTATCATGTGACAAGAATACAATTTTCTAATCTGATAGATGGTCATGTAGCTGCATCGAAGATTAGCAAAGGGGAATTATGTGTGGTCATTCTAAGTACAAAATTTGACCAATGGCTGCATCCTAAAAAACTTGTATTAAAATTATTCGAATGGCCAACCATTAAATTGATGACTTTAGTAGTGTTTACTCATGTACCGTCAGTTTGGTCACCTTTGGGACTGTTTGGGACATGCCCAAGTGTCCTCATTGGAGAGGTGTTCTTGTGATGGGGCTTCCACTGCATGCGTGAGGCTCCTCCTCTGTTGCTCCCACTGCATGTGTGAGGGTTCTCCTCTGTTGCTCCCACTGCATGTGTGAGGGTCCTCCTCTCCTCTGTTACTCTTGTAGGCCGTGTCAGAAGGTGTTGACCAACAAACGTTACTGTTTGTGGACACTGCCAACCAACTGGCAACGCTGGCTAGGGACACGCTCACTCAAGCCTGGTAATGTTGTGGGAGGGATGTTTGTGCGTGTGTACAGCAGGCGCGGGTGTTTTGTAGCAGGAATTAGTTTGCTGTATAGAAGCTGGGAACTGGATTGGACTGCATGATAACACAAAGGTGGACTGCATGATAACACAGAGGTGGACAGCAGCAGTTGAAGCCTGTTCTTCTTGATCGCTGAGGCAGATAATGCCAGAGCCATTGTCTTACTTCTAATTGCATTCAGTTTCTCTCTCAACCATTGTACATAACTCATAGCGTTGTAGAGGCTGGCTCAGTGCTACGCTGTTTGTTACAGGAGAATTGATTGTGAACGCACATGTAGAAGAATCTACATACGTATCAACTGATTACAGGATGTTTTGGTAGTTTTGTATGATGAAGTCATACAAGGCCAAAACATCCTACAATCAGTTGATTGACTGATTCTGCTACGTAGCTGCTATTGATCATTTCACCATTATTGCAACTCATTTTTCTATTTCTATTTCCTACGTACTACATGCTCTGTCTTTCTCAATTTCTTCTTCTTTTCTGCAGTCTGCCAAACTTTGGTCTGGCAGCAGCTATTGATGTGCTAACGACAGGAACTTACCCCCGTCTCCCAACCTGCATTCGAAATCGTATTGTCCCATCTGGCCCCCTCTCCCCGGATGAAAATCTCAGAGTGTACGGTATACTGGAGGATGTTATTCGGAAGAGGCTGATTGCTCAACCCCTCCCTCCCACCATTGCCCACGAACTGACAATATCAAGAGGTTGTGTGGTGGTCACTGTGCCGAAAGAGTTCCAGGTCACGCTGACACTCCTCGGTGACGACCTCAACCTCCCGTGGCGCTTATTGAAGCTGAAGATTCTCACTAACACACAGATTCCAGGTACATAAATGGAGAGTGGTTCTGTTTGGTATATTGAAACTTGCAATCTATATGTCAAGCAGTGGGCTATCTTGGCATGCGTTCAAACTGTCTCTCCCTGTGTGTGTGTGTGTTTGTGTTTGTGTGTGTGTGTCTGTGTGTGTGTCACTTTAGGGGAGCCCCCACTGGTGCACAGCGCTCAGAAAGAGGCCATTCACCGTTTGGTTCAGTCCAGATTGTACGTCCCACCTTCTCCTTTGGCTGACATGTACAACATACTTCGTATCCTTTAACTGCAGTAACCTGTTTGGTGGCAGTTGTGAAACTGAGTCACTCTGTCAGAAAGCCATGGTTATAAAGTGACACACAGTCATAATCTCGTAGTGTCACACAGTCATAATGTCATAGTGTCACACAGTCATAATGTCATAGTGTCACACAGTCATAGTGTCATAATGTCACACAGTCATAATGTCATAGTGTCACACAGTCATAATGTCATAGTGTCACACAGTCATAGTGTCATAATGTCACACAGTCATAATGTCATAGTGTCACACAGTCAATAGTGAAATTGCATAGTCAGCACATTCTACAATTGAGTGAAAACAGTGAGTGTTGCCCATCCACAAACTTGCCACTGCCTGTAACAGTGCTTTGGTGAAAACAGTGAGTGTTAGCTATCCACAAACTTGCCACCGCCTGTCACAGGTTTCCGTCTTATGAAGTTATGTGTCACATACTATATACCTTTCTGTATTACTCCTGTTGAAAGTGCTTATTAGGTACAAGGACATTTGGTTTCAAACAAACTTCAACCATACAAATCGCACCCATACAACTGTTCTATTGGCTGGCTTTAACTCGTGGCAGACACCTTTTGCATGAGTCTTCATCTAGACGTGCTTCACAGCCAGTGTTTGCAGCTGGAGTCACAGGTTTGTGGAGGCTTTGTCCAGGTGGAGGAGTATCTCCCCGGAGAGGTGTTGAGGATTTCGTATTGGAGACCGTTTGGGTCTTCGCACTCTCTCAGTGCCTTCTTGCAACAGACTCAAGGTAAGCAGTAGTGTGTGTGTGTGTGTGTGTGTGTGTGTGTGTGTGTGTGTGTGTGTGTGTGTGTGTGTGTGTGTGTGTGTGCGTGTGTGCGTGTGTGTGTGTGCGTGTGTGCGTGTTTGTGTGTGTGTGTGCATGTGTTCGTGTGTGTGCATGTGCATGTGTGCATTTGTGTGTGTGTGTGTGTGTGTGTGTGTGTGTGTGTGTGTGTGTGTGTGTGTGTGTGTGTGTGTGTGTGTGTGTGTGTGTGTGCATGTGTTCGTGTGTGTGCATGTGCATGTGTGCATTGTGTGTGTGTGTGTGTGTGTGTGTGTGTGTGTGTGTGTGTGTGTGTGTGTGTGTGTGTGTGTGTGTGTGTGTGTGTGTGTGTGTGTGTGTGTGTGTGCATATGTTCGTGTGTGTGCATGTGCATGTGGGCATGTGTTTGTGTATGTATGTGTGTGTGGTGTACGTACACCACACACACATATCTCTTTGTATGTACAGTATATATGTATGTACTCCGCTGGCACATCACTGCTTCTCGTGCTGCATTCTGCTGCTTTCTCTCAGCTTTTGCCAGCCCAAAATTATCCATAACCTTGCGGGAAAACCCTACTTCATTTGTTGTGGACCACACCCCTGCCCTTCCCCCTGATGTGATGAAGTCCGTCCAGGTGGACCAGGCTGGCCTCTCTTTCTCCCGGCTCCTCAGCGTCTGCGTACAGGCTCACATCAAAACTAAAATACTGGTAAGAATGGATTGATCTTGTGAGCACACGTACGTGTATGTAGCGGAATCAATCATAATTGATCGTCTGTGGGACTTTGAAGGAAACTCCTTCAAACACTCCATCTTCCTTAGCCATAATTATGTTTAAAAAAAATTGTAGTAAAAATGGCAGTAATGGGATATTTTTACCTTGCAATCAGTCGATCAATCTCAGAGGGCCTAAAATCTAATATTCCCTGGGGAGGTCATGACCACAGAGTCCCCTGGTGGCATGCTTTTTGGCATTGTACCGTATATGCTTTGACTTACGTGGGGTTAAACTTTTGCGGTTTTCGCGGATCGGCAACCATCCGCGAAAGTTTCGCCCCTCGAAAACTGACACAAGACTGCATTTCTCCTGCTGGAGACTCTGCAATTGCGAAAGTAAAAATGCGAAAAACGTGAAAACTCACAAACCGTGAAAGTTTAACCCGCGAAAATTAAAGCATATACAGTATAATTCATCTGAAAAAATTCTACATCCTAGTGACAACCCTGGCTGCACTAGTAATAGTAGAGGCCTAGTGAGGCTGAGGGACTGACTGAAGCCATTTTGAGTGGCGGCAACCTTTTAACAGCCTCGCGCTCACTTCCCGACTAAGTCGGAGAAGTATGGCAGACAGCTGTTTAGCCCTTGTTGAGTGGTTCAATATCAGTGACACCTACCAAACAGAGGTATGAACTCACTCAAGTATGCTAAAAAGGAAATATTGGACTCTGCTGTGTGTGTGTGCGTGTGCCATTGATGGTGACAGCTGTTTAGTTGCAGAGGCTTTAGGCTTCTATTCAGTCATTCTTGGCTGGTGACTTTTAGTGAGACAATCACCCAGGAAAGCCAAACAACATCTGAGAAAGGAATGTAGTCGACAGTTGATCAGAACAGGATGTTTCAGTCACAAAGGCCTTTGTCAACTTGTCAGCACAAAGGCCTTTGTCAGCTGCTGAAGAGCTTGTTAGTCACTCATGTCTGCACCCAACCATACAGGGTTCTTCACAAGTGGACTCCTGTTGATATTGATACGTACTCTCCATCCTCCCACCCTGCAGACACTCTTCAACTCATTGAAAGGCACTCCATTTGAGTCCAGAGGTTAGCAGGACTTGTGCACTGTTAGCATCCATGGCCTAACAAGGTCATGGATGTATTGACCTCTATGTGTTGCAGGTGTTTGGTGTTGGCCACTTTGTCATGCACTGGTTGGCTGCTTCCTCTCCCTCTCCTTCCCTCTCCCTCTTCCTATCCCTCCCTCTCCCTCCCTCTCCCTCTCCCTCTCCCTCCCTCTCCCTCTTCCTATCCCTCCCTCTCCCCTTTCCCTCTCCTCCCTCCCTCTCCCTCTCCCTATCCCTCCCTCTCCTTTTTCCCTCTCCTCCCCTCTCCCTCTCTCCCCCTCTCCCTCTCCCTCTCCCTCTCCCCTCTCCCTCTCCCTCTCCTCTCCCTCTCCCTCTCCCTCTCCCTCTCCATCTCCCTCTCCCCTCCCTCTCCCTCCTTCTCCTCCCTCTCCCTCTCCCCTCTCCCTCTCCCTCTCCCTCTCCCCTCTCCCTCTCCCTCCTCTCCCTCTCCCTCTCCTCTCCCTCTCCCTCTCCCTCTCCATCTCCCTCTCCCCCCCTCTCCTTCTCCCTCTCCCTCTCCCTCTCCCCTCTCCCTCTGTCTCTCTCTCTCCCTCTCCCTGTCTACCTCTTCCAGTTGAGATGTTTGGACCACCTTATGCCCTGAGGGTTGACCTGTCCCGTGGAAGTGATTATGTTACCATCTGCATTGATGGCCGAGTTGGGAAGGTTGTGATGTCAGTGAAACCTTCCTTAGACCGTGATCGACAAGGTGAGCACCTGGGGTGGAGAAGGAAGGTGGAAGGTCCAAGTGTGTGTGTGTGTGTGTGTGTGTGTGTGTGTGTGTGTGTGTGTGTGTGTGTGTGTGTGTGTGTGTGTGTGTGTGTGTGTGTGTGTGTGTGTGCGTGCGTGTGCATGCGTGTGCGCATGCGCGCGCGTGTGTGTGTGTGTGTGTGTGTGCAAGTGTTTGCAGAATGTGGTAACTATGGTACCCATATGTCTCCTTCCTTCACCCTCCCTCCCTCCATTCACTCTCCCTCCTCTCCCTCCCTTCATCCCCTTCCCTCTCCCAGTTCTCCAAGCGGTGGAGGAGCTGGAGCGCAGTATCTCCACCAATCACAGTGCTCTACCTGAGAACCTTCACAGGTTGAGGATGTTGCTTTGTCACCGGCACATCTGTCAGGTGGCTAGTGAACAGGGTCTTACCCATTTATCCACTATTCCTCTGGTCACACCCCTCACTACCGTACCCCAGTACTCTGTGTACATCCAGCATCCTCTCATTGATGGAATTTATATGGTATGTATTGCTATAGTATTTAATACTACAGTATGGGTTTGGGGCTCTTATTCTAGTCCATTGGGGGCCCTTAGTCTACACCATTGGGTCTATTGAGGCTCTTACTCTTAGCTCAGTTCACTGTGGTGCCATGAACAGAAGTAGTTTGTACACATCTCTGTGCAGCTGGGACAGTAGGCACTTCCCTCATTAGAGAGGTGTCCTTCATGGGGTTCCACTGCATGCATGTATGACAGGAGGTCCTGCGTAGCACCCTAGCACAGCTTATGTGGAGTTGTGTGCATGCGTATTGCTTACCTACATATTGACACTTTCCACCCCGCTACCGGATCTGTTACCATGGTAACCATTACGTGTTGCTGTGTCGTAGGTGGTCAGTCCGAGTGTGAGACACGACCGATGGACACTTGACTATCGGTACTTCTTCCTCTGGACAACCAGCTCCGCCGCTGGCCCTGCTGTCACAGTAACGCAGCCCACACTGCTCCACACTGTCAAATCCTTGATGGAGGTGAACATGAGGGACCTGGTCCTGTCAAAGATTGGCTGTGTCCCCGTCAGTAGCAAGGGGGTCATGTTGAAGAGAAAGGTGAGAGGAGGGGACTCCCCTGTGTGGGGAATTTCCCGTTGCCATAGCGTTTATAAGTTGACTAGCATGTGATGTCATGTGGTGAAGGGTGGGTGTGTGGGCAGTGTGGGGCAGTATGTGGGGGTGGGGGTGGTAACAGTGTCGGTGTACACTCTCCGCCACTCCTCATCCAACAGCTACAGCAACATGGCGTGTCTCTACCGAGTGCAAAAAGACTGTGTTGCCAGCCAGTGGGTATTGAAGATGCTTTGGTTGTCTCCCAGCAGCAGCTAGCCATTCAGCATGCCAAACATCAAGTGGGAAACACACAGACATACATACCTACATACACTCACATATACACACACAAACACACAGACCACATGTACACACACACACACACAATGACATAGTGTTAAGTCTTAAACTGTTGTACATAATTTTGTGAGTATCCTCCTTCACTTTCATACTGTGCGCTGGTACTAATTGATCAGTGTGTGTGTGTGTGTGTGCGTGCATGCGTGCGTGTGTGTGTGTGCGTGTGCGTGTGCGTCTGTGTCTGTGTCTGTGTGTGTGTGTGTGTGTGTGTGTGTGTGTGTGTGTGTGTGTGTGTGTGTGTGTGTGTGTGTGTGTGTGTGTGTGTGTGTGTGTGTGTGTGTGAGTACAGTGTACATGTATGTACATACTTCTTCTGTCCTTGGTACTCTTTCTTCTTGTAGCTGCACCAGATGGGAGTGGAGCAGGTGGTGATGTACCAGGAAGGAGCACAAGGGCAAGTCCTGAGAGTGCTTGGGTGAGGATGGGTGATGGGAGGAAGGTGGATGATGGGAGGAAGGTGGATGATGGGAGGAAGATGGGAGGAAGGTGGATGATGGGAGGAAGGTGGATGATGGGAGGAAGGTGGATGATGGGAGGAAGGTGGATGATGGGAGGAAGGTGGAAGATGGGAGGAAGGTGGAAGATGGGAGGAAGGTTGATGATGGGAGGAAGGTGGATGATGGGAGGAAGGTGGATGATGGGAGGAAGGTGGATGATGGGAGGAAGGTGGATGATGAGAGGAAGGTGGATGATGGGAGGAAGCTGGGCAATGGAAGGAGAATATGTTCATGCTCCTATTTCCCAATTCACCCAGGTTTCCTCCACTTTCTGGTACCAAGCACGCTCAGAACTTACTGTCACGCAACCTGCAGTCATGTGACATCAGGCTGATGCCCACAGGGTGGGTGTGTACACTGTGCATAGACCAGAACATCCTCTTCCCTGCCGCCATCTCCAGTGGCAGAAACCTCATCCTTCACACCTTTGAGTTCCCGGCCAGCGACAGCATCAGTACCCACTTGGTCCAACTGTGGATGTCAATGCTGACTCTTCTCGACCCTGTCTTGGAGTTGACAGCTTTCTGCACAGGTGAGTGCTCCGAGGAACAGACCTAGGCTTCAGGGAGAGAGATTGGGGTGTGGGGGGTCTGGGGAAGCCTACGATAATTTGTGAAAAGGTAGATTCTCTCAGCTGAATGAAGGTGTCCTTATTTTAGAGGCTCTCAGTTATTGATTTCTTCTTGTAATGTCCCTCCGTGTCCCTGGCAGAGACACTGGAGGGACGCAGTGGGAACTGGAGGATTGCGTCATACAACTACCAGACACTCTGTCTGCTGTATGGACCAAATATGGAGTTGGGGGTGGAGATTACAGGAGACAAGAATGATCTCGCGGTGACACTGAATGAGAGTAATCCTCATTATTTGCTGGGACCCCACCTCCAAGGCCTGTTGAACAAGTCCCGCTCCATCCCACTTCTCCTTCAAGGGCTAACGGCAACACTCTCAACTGTGAAGGTGTTCCACACCTTAAATACAGTGCACCTCAAGAGACAGCAGGTAAGGCATGGACGCACCTCACACACACACACACACACACGCACACACACACACACACACACACACGCACAGACACACACACATGCACAGACACAGACACACACACGCAACATGCACAGACACACACACACACACACACACACACACACACACACACACACACACACACACACACACACACACACACACACACACACACACAATAGACCCACTCCACCCTCAAGTACGTACTGTAGTTCACTCCCGTCTTCCTGACCGTGTGCCTTGATCCCTTCTGTGCAGCCCTTCATTGCCCTCAGCTCTAGAGGACCCGCCCACGTCAGCATGTTGGCGTTTGGTGTATACAATCTGGATTTTGGTATCCATAGCAACGGCTCCGTGGTGATCAGTGACGGTGGTACAAAAGCAGCGGGTGACACTTCATCTTGTCCCATCAACCCGGGGGTATATATACAGGTGAGTGGGAGTTGGGACTAGTCGGTGGAATGGGAATGGGGATTAAGGTCGGGAGTGGAGACCAAGGTGGAATGGGAACAGAAACTAGGAATTGGAGTGGAAGTGGTGAGTGGGATTGGGAGTGGGGACTAAGAGGTGGAATGGAAATGGGACTATGAATGCATGTGGAGAATGGTAATGGGTACTGTATGTAAGAGTTGGAGGAAGACTGGGAATGGGAATGGCAGTGAAATCAGGAAGTGGATTGCTGACTTTATGTCGTGGCTAAGGTCCAAAAGTGAAGATTTTAACAGAGTGGGAAACCATGGAAACATGGTATTACTCGTGTCCTTGCTTGCTTCCTCTCTGCTGCTCTATCCCTTCAGGGCTTCCTAAAGCACTATCTCTCAGTCTCAGATGGAGGAACAGCAGACAGCATGGAGACAGCCTCCTCTTCTTTCACTGTGGAGGAGTCGGCTCCCAAACCCAATCCCATTCTGGCACCTTCGCCTCGCCCCATTGCCTCTGCCATGGTGGCCCAGAACATAGCCTCACCTCGGCCTCTGTCTGTTGGGGTTGCATGGTCCCCTGCCTCCCCCTCCATCCCCAACTTGCCCTCGGTGCCCAGCCCTCGCACCCCTAGGGTATATGCCTCACCAGAGTCAACTGAGGTGCCAGTTGGATGGTCGTTCTGCCTCACTCACGAGCAGTTTACGGATCTGCTGCGTGTGAATGAAGAGGACGGGGGAGAGTGTCCCTTGACTCACTGCCTCGGGTGTCTATCACTGTTCTACCAGTTCCTCACGACTGACCAGAATGACAAGCAAGTGCAGGTGAGATGGAGGGAGGGGAGGGGAGAGATGGAGGGAAGTAGGAAGGAGATGGGGGGAGATGTGATGAGGATGGGAGTGATGGGAGGAGTAGGGGATGGGAGAGGAGGGAGAAGGAAAGTGTAAGAGGGAGAAGAAAGAGTTGTGGAGAGGGAGGGAGAGTGGGGGAGAAAGGATTGATGGGGAATGGGAGAAGGGATATGAAAGTGTGGTGAGTGGTGGAGGCTGGGTTAGAGAGAGAGAGAGGAGAGGACATTTGCTATAAAAGAGAGAAGTGACTTAAGGTGAGAAAGAAAGTGGAAGACTACCAAACGGGCCGTTATGAATCGAGAGTGCACCACTTGCTATTCTCCATTGTCTCTTTCTCCCTTTTTGCACTCATCTGTCACTCTCCCTCCTGTGCACTCGTGTTTACTCAGAACATTCGCCACAAGTCACGGGACCACGGATCTGCAACTTTACAAATGGAGACACTCCAAGTAACGCTTACCCTTGACCCAGTCACGTACCGCTCCATTGAACTGGAATTGAAACCCACCCAAGACTACACATGGATGCCACCTGAACTGGAGTGCCTCACAAAATTCTTCAAAACTCAGGTAAGAGGAAATCTGGTTGCTGTTAAGTACAGTGGCAGCCGTCTTAGACATCCTCCTGTGAACCGGTTATAACTGATATTTATGGAGAGGTGGTTGCATTACAGAGGTAGACTGCGATTAGTTAGTGCTATTTGGGGCCAGGGAGGCTGGCTGTTTTAGAGAGGTGGCTGCTCTACACAGTGACCATCTTTGACAGGTGCCTAAATCCCTCGGGGGTGCCATATTCCCCAGTGAAGTTCACTTACAGTAGGAGGCCGGACGCCCTATGTCAAATTACTGGGTGGCGTTTATGTAACAAGACATTCGTTACAGAGTGTACTTGTCACTGTCAATTGTCACTGTTTGTCATTATTTGTCACTGTTTTTTTATGTTTACAGATTGTGCAGACACCGTACTCTCGGAACAACCTGATTGCTTTTGTTCGGCTATTGAGTGTCCCGACTTCTGTGCTGAGGGGATGTGTGCGCATCATGCAGATACAAATGGTAGGTCTGTTAGGAAGAAGGGAGTCTATGGACAGAAGGGGAAAGTGGGAGGGAGGGAGGGAGGGAGGGAGGGAGGGAGGGAGAGATGACTGGGAAGGAGGGAGGGAGAGATGACTGGGAAGGAGGGAGGGAGGGAGGAAGGGACTGAGGGAGGGAGAGAGGGAGAGATGACTGGGAAGGAGGGAGAGATGACTGGGAAGGAGGGAGGAAGGGACTGAGGGAGGGAGGGAGGGAGAGATGACTGGGAAGGAGGGAAGGAGGGGTGGTAGCAACAGTGAGATGAGAAGCACCAAAGTATGATTCCATCAACTTACGTTACTGCATTTGTTCACGCCCCTTCTCCCAGACCCCTCCCCCTGATGTTCACTGGCACGTGAAGCTCTGCTTGACCATCCCTGAAGGTCTGGGTGCACCAGAGGTGGCCCAAACAGGTCTACCAGCTGTGGCCTACAAGGGGAAGCTGCTGCTCATTGTAAGGACAGAGCTCAGAGCTGTGTGTGTTCTGTGTGGGTACTAATTGTAGGGTTCACCCCTCTCCTCATGCTCAGTGGAATAATTGTACTGTAGGGTTAACCCCTTAGTAGTCTCTGTGAAATAATTGTAGGGTTCACCCCTCCCCATATTACATATTTGGAAAGTGAGGGTGTTAATTGTAGGGTTCTCCCATTCCAAGCTCTGTGGACTAATGAGAGATTCTCTATCAAATTTCTTACATCATAACTATATGGTTATCCCTCTTCTGTGTTCTGTGAATTGAATGAAAGGGATCTCCCCTTGTGTTCTCAGGTTCTCCTTCAGTCAGTGACCATGATGGGTTACGAGGTGATCGTCCCACTGCTCCATGACCCACAGAACAACAGCACACGTATTGCCTCCATCGCACCGCCCAAGCCCCATGCACCCCGTGAGGCCATCATGAGAAATATTGAACAAGTTCTGAAGACAGCCTTGCAGGAATTCCAGGCCTGTAGGTGTTGGCAGGAAGGAGGGGAGGGAGGGGGGAGGAATGAACTTGTGTTGGTGGTTCACAATCTTGCAATTGTGGATAGTTGTTACTGAAAACACAGGTATATTGCAGTAGTGTAGGAAGATGGTTCGAGTTAGGGGGGCTGAATCAACTTAAAGGTCCAATGACCAAGCTGTGGGTAGCCTGCTTCAATCAATCTTATCATTACCCATTGATACCAAAATGCATCTGCTAACTGGTTAGCCTAGGCTCTGCAATAATTGAGTCAAATATAGACTGTACAGCTAATTTTCTAAGGAGGGCTGAGCCCCCCTCATTTCAATCCAAGGGGGACTCAAGCCCACCCTGGTTATATGGTTCCTACACCCCTGTATAATTGTGTATCCTAGGTAATGCGACTGTCCATGGTATGTGAATTTTACATACGTAGAAAGCAATTGCACCGTCATGGTGTAAACCCCTGTAGGCTGGTTGATTAACACAGAGTAGTGCAGTTTGATGTCCTCTAACCAATGTTTGTTTGTATGTTATGTGATACGCTATTGAGAACATGTGTCTTACCTTAAGCCCCGCCCCCTGTCCAGCCCACACAGCCGGCCAACAGATGGAGTCCTCTCTCTTCAGCTGCGTCAAGGCCATCATCAGTAGTAAATTGTATGATACAGTGTAATCATTTGTACTGGACTTTCTAAAGAATTATGAATTACATATACATGTTCATCAGTATAGTTATATATTTTATTGTGAATTAAAATGAGTAATTATATGATAATGTGTCAGTGACAGCTATGTATATAGCGTTCAATCATGCATGTTATTTAGGATGATCGAACATGTTTGCTTCCCCGGCCGGAGTCAATCATACCACGATGATACGTATGTATATGTACACGGGCGCATGTCGTAACATTAAAGGCTCTCCCATGCACGCCTTCAGCCGGCCTTGCTCTGTGCATTCATCAATACATGCAAGAGATCTAGATGGATACAAGAAGCAATTGGCGGTGGGGATGAGTTCAATATGAGGTGTCGATGACACCTACAGTGCCTGAACCTGTTATAGATATAGGCCGGCTGCCCCCCCCCCCCCCCCCCCCCCTTGCAGCTGGCTGCCCACTAGGGTTACAATCATATTCAGTGTGTCCCCAACAAGCGCCAGTCGAGAGACATGGGAAATTGCATGTCACTAGTAAGTGGGGGGGGGGGGGGGGGGGGATGGATTGATGGTGGTTGTATGACCCACTTCAGGCATTGCAGAATTTGTTGGGAAATGGATATGAACTGTGATGTATATCAATGACCGACATGGTGTGTCAGTGGCAACGGCACAGAGGCCTCAATCATTGAATTTGGTTGCCTCAGGGCCAAATGTCATATTGGTGTAGTCTGCACACAAGAATCCTCTATTCAAAATTCCTACAATAAATGTCTGAAATTGACTAGATATATCAGTCATTCATGTATTCATTTTATCTCAGATAGTACACCATTTTTAATGCACTATAATAAGCATAAATTTACAGCAAACAGCAAAAAGCTACAAAATAACTTAATAAAGACATAATCTCTGTACATTAATTGAATTAAGTTATCAAGGTCCTAACCTCAGACCAGATCAGAGGTGTGATGATTTTAAAGGCCTTGAATAAAATGGCCGCCCCATTGTACATTCCCTTTGGCAGTTGCAGGAGCCCGACAGCGGTGAGGGCAGTGTAGATGGCATAGAAGGCCACGGCAAAGAAGTGACCAAGGAGTATGAAGGGTTTGGGGTGCACTCTGAAGCAGGACAGAACAGGCAGATGCACAGGAGATACGTAGCTAACTGTATGCTGTGTTAATACAATGGAAGATTACAAAAGTAATGTATGTCTATTTGAGGAATGTTGATGGTGGTAACAAGAAGACAAGGATGGTAACTAAGTGACTCTATCCATGTTCTACACAACCATTGTATGTACATAGAGATACAGTGGAATCTCCGAATAAAGGACAGCTTGGGACCCAACATTGTCCCTTGCAGAGAGGTTGTCCTCTTTCGGAGGTGGAAAATACATTGGCATAGTAGGTTGTGACAGTAAACTTTGTCCTTTAATTTATAGAGAGATAATTTGTATTATGTCCTATACAGGGAGTGTCCTTTAATAGAGATTCCACTGTATCCACAGTCCTACCCAGTAACCTCAATAGCTTACTGTGTACAACTATGCACAAGTTATAGGCTCATTCACTGTACATGTGCACAAGCATACCCTCAGCCATTCTTCACTCACATAGACAAGAGGCCAACTGGCCCAGTCACTGCCATCCCCCCCAGCTGGAAGTAGGCGAAACAAGCCTCCCTGAACAGCAGTAGGTGCTCTGTGTGATGGATGTAAGGTTAGATAGAGGAATAGTTATAATATGTATGCCATAGCACAAGTAGAACCAACTGAATAACAATCGCTTAATTCACTATAATCACTTCCTTCCTAATTACTTATTCATCCACCTACAGTGTATGCTGCATTGGAAGGATGGGGAAGACCCTGCAATTGAAGTTGTAGAGGCTCATGGCTACGTTCGTCGAACCCAGAGAAGTATAATTGTGAGAGTTAGACGTAGCAGAAGGGGGATAGACAGAAACAGGCAACAAGGCCAAAACGTCCTGCCAATCGTCTATTACCCTTGTGCTACGTCTAATGCTCACAATTATACTTCTCTGGACCCTGCAGTTAGCTAGCTAGCTACAAATGGCTATAACCACCTCAATAACATCTGTTCACTAGATCCATTCACACAATTCCTTCATTAAACACACATGATCAGCGTCCTTTGCACCGTATGAACTTACTATCAGTAGCTGCAAAGAGCTCGTAGAGTGCTTGAGCAAGTATGTTGACTGCAAAGGAGTGGGTCGCCTTCCTCTTCACAGCAAACTTCTTAAGGCACTCCATCACCGCTTCTCGGTCGTCCAAGTCCGGCAATCTACGAAGCATCTCTCTCCAAATGATAACATCCTTCAATGCCACGGTCATCCCTGCTCCAGTCAGTGGGTGGCGCATGTTAAAGGCATCTCCCAGTGTGATGACGCCCGGCTTTGGGTTTGGAGAGGGTGGAAGGAAGCTAGCAGGCATGCGGCGGATTCGGTCATTGGTTACCGCGGTGACAAAGGGCCCATGGATGTGATCTAGTGTAAGCACAAAAGATACAAGCCAATTGGGCCTACATGATGCTAAATGGATCACCATCAGAGGTACACACACCACTCACTGCATCACACTCATTGTCTCTCTTTGTGTGTGTGTGTGTGTGTGTGTGTGTGTGTGTGTGTGTGTGTGTGTGTGTGTGCGCGTGCGCATGCGTGTGTGTGTGTAGTGTGTTGTTGTGTTTGTCTGGACTGGATTTGTGTATACACACACACACACACATGTGCACACATGCACACACCATCTATCCATCTGCTCGCACTCCAAGGTCTCCATGAGAAGGGAGTGGTGTATACAGGCCAAACTCACACACACACACACACACACACACACACACACACTCACACACACACACACACACACACACACACACACACACACACACACACACACACACACACACACACACACACACACACACACACACACACACACAGCATACCAGGTAGCTGTGGTGCAATACTGTCCAGGAGGTACCCTTTCATGTCCTGTGGCAGTGGTTCCCTCACATCCACCAGGACACGGGTCTCATGGCTACCAATTTGGTAGATCAGGACAGGACCACCTCTCGTGGTCAACACCAGCTCAGCATGATCGGGGGAAAACTGGGGACAGTCCTGCATGACCACGCCCACAAAATGGCTGCGTACAGTGATTGGAGCTTTAACGAGACCTTTCCGAAATTTTGAGAAACAGCCGTCGCACACAATAGTTAGCTTTGCCTTGATATACTGAACAATTGCAAGATGTGGAGTGAGAGAGAGACAAACATAAAGAGATGCAACCTATTCCCTGTACATCATTAATAGTTCCTTTGAACAGTCTTGGGATGTATGCACATGTATCACATTGCAGCGTTACCTTCGGTTTGTCTGAGGTCTTGCTTCGATAAGCCACACCCACAATACTCCCGTCTTTCTCGAGCAAGGAAGTGACAGTTCCCTCAACCATTGTGACACTGAAACGGTGTTGTCATATAAGCCACAAGTATATTACAAGACTACAACACCACACACATACATTGTACGTACCTGTTCTGGTCCCTAGCCAGTTTCCTTAGCCCCATAACAAAGCGACCATGATGGAAGGCATAGCCGTTGATAATGGCCCCGCCCACATCCGATGGGTAGGGCAGCTGCACGTGTGTGTTTGTCACTGCATTGTGCACCACATAGCCCTCCATCCTGCAGGCATCAATCTTGTCTATAGCACCTATGCAGGGTGATCAGTGATAGAGGGGTGAATCATCATCATCAACACCAATATACATACAAGTACATGAAGAAATGACAAAGTTACATGTGCAGTGGCAGATCTAGAGGGAGATCCAGGGGTGCAAAGGAACCCCCTTTTGCTAGTCTCATGTAGGATTTTGGGCACTTTTTATACCAGAAAGAGGCGTGGTGGTCCTATACCAGGGGCACTGTGTGTGCACCTAACTACTTTAGAACCCACCTTTCTGAAATCCTAGATCTGCCACTGATGTGATTACAACATCACATCCTTTGTCGTTAGCTAGTGTCACCTGAGCTAAGTTGGCTAAGTTTGAGGCTAGATTTGATTGTTACCCTATAGTCCAACGTCGGCTTATCCAGAGGACTACTTTTCAGGGAGCCCAAGTTAGAAGACTCATATTAAAAGTGTAAAGTTAATAAAATTTAACATAGCGGCTCAAAATCTGAAAAAATATTTGTGGCTAAAATCTGGCTGAAAAAATTATTTGTGGCTCAAAATCTGACAAAATTATTTATTGCCTATAATACTATGTATCTGATTGCTGCAATTGGACACATGTGACAACCTCCAGCATCAGAGAGGTAGCTAATAATGTACATCTACTGAGTTGTGATGAGAGAGTGTCACAGTATGGCAAGGTCACTTGAGGCCTGGCTTCATGTCCTACCGAGAACTTGCCATCAAATCAACAAATGACTGATTCAATTCAGTTGTACTTTGCACACACAATGGTCCTACTGTACATGTAAATACAATACTTACAGTGTGTTTGTAGCTAGCTATAGCTATAAATTATAATACACCATGCACCACCACACAGTGCAAGCTGTAATATGTGCATGGTATAAGTGCCAATGCTACAAGGAAAAGACCACCAGCACATGTTGCAAGGAGTGATCACCACAGGTGAAATTTTAAGTAGAGTATTTGCGCTATATATTATATACAGTGAGAGACACATATAAATTCCTTATTCATCTGACCCATACATTCATGATTGGAGCTATACTTTGTGATCACTAACTTTCAAGTCCTAGTTGCCGCAGTGCCTTACAGCCCCCTGGTTGGAGGAGCTCCCCAACAATTCGATCAGGCTCAGACAGGTCCCTCTCCACCACTGTAACACACCTCCCGTCCCGACCCAAGACTGCAGCCAGTGCAGATCCAAGGACTCCAGACCCAACAATGACAATGTCACTCTCATCAGTGCACTCTTCTGGTGCCGCTACAGCATGGATAGTCTGCAAGGAAGGGCAAGAAAGGACAAGGTTGTGTTGGTGGCAGATACTCATGCACCCACCTATTAAACAGAATCCTAAATGCAGTGGATTGGTTGATTGAGTGACCATTGCTGGCTCTATTACTGGCCACTGGCCAACTGGTGCTATTGGGGTCTTGGGATTGACCTTAGCTTCAGAGTTAGCTAAATGGACTGTTGATGAGGATCTACTATAGCGAACCAAGACCATGGGGTATAACCTATGGCCTTCGTATACATATCCATGCCACCAGTTACACTTTGGCTGTTCATTGTCTGCTGCAAAGAACTAGCAGGCAAGTGTGCCACCTGCTTTACATGAAGGAGGAGCAGCAGAGACTCTCTAGCTAGCTATATGGACCAGCAGCTTCTTTGACCCAGGAAGGTGTGCCTTCACAACTGGTGCTCTACTCCTAACGGACTCGAAAATGATACTGTAGAGGCTCATATATAGTTGCCAATGGATTGATTAATCCACTGGTAGCTACCAAATCTGTATGCAGTTGATCAAGACCTTCAGGTCAAATGGTTCTGCATTTGATTTATCATTAACAATTGTACAATTGTGTCCTGGTCAAGAATGGTACCAGTGGAATCAATAATGTTGAAATGCAACAGCGAATCCAGTCATTCCACTATAATTGGTACTCATACAACTGACATAGCTACGTGGCTATAGTTTCTCTGCAAAAATGAGTTTCTGGTTGTAACAAGGCCTCAGCTGACTGGTTAGCCACCCATCCCAGTGCAGACCTATAGCAATGATTACCACCGCGCCAGACTAATCGGGCTACTCTGGCCCATACGCACGATCTTAGCCAGCCATGCAGCTTGGTGCATGTTCGGAACCCGTATGTTTTCCATCTAGCTACGGCTTCTTTTCACCCACTGTCCGTCCCCTTCACCCCTTATTCAGTATAGTTCTGAGTACTTTTGTGGTAGGTTACATGTGGCTAAAGGTCTCCCCTGGCCAAGGACGGCACCCTGGCGGCCATGCCTTGACCCTAACCTGAGCAGGTATGCTGCTACTCTTGAGCCATAGGAAGAAGATGACCGGGAGGAGACTGAGGAGGAGAAATGCAGTCCACGCGTCCATAGCTTGCTTCGAACTACACGCATAATACACTAGAGATAGTTAGTAGTCCTGTCGGCTATATATACGGCGTGGAAGAATGCACGCCGTCGCGCGAGTGTAAGCACGTGAGGTGATCAGGAGAGTTTTGCCTCTGCACAGACTTAACGAGATTCATAGAGTTGGGCGCCACACGTTTCAAAATGGCCGCCTCTTGAGCCGATTGCTTCGCTACACACAAAGACAAGTAGCTCAAAGAAGATGCCTAAACTGAAGAATACAGCCCACATCAGAGGGACCAGTGGAATAGTTCTACTGAAGGCAAGACAGAACGAAAGCAGCGAGAAGGAGCCAGTCAAGACGAAGAAGAGGCGCGAGATGTTACGAAAAGGAGGCCCTACCGACAGAACGGTTGTGCGCATCACGGTAAGCGACAATCACCCTTTACTAGCGGTCTGATTCAATTATGTGCCTACAATGATACGTTTAAGGGAGATTCAGTAGCTTTTCGTCCGTCTGAATATGTCACCTTGCTTTTCGTTGTTATAGGGTTCAACGTCTGTGAACGCAGCCGGTGAACGTCGCAGCCTGCGTACGGTTGCGTCGAAGTATTCGCGCTACCAGCACGCGCAGTCGAGCTCCAGTGAAGCAGCCGAGACAGTAAGAGAAGTGCGCAAGTCATCAGAGAAAGCAAAGCCTACGGATGACATCTCTGTAGGAAAGTCGAAGGTGGGAACACGCGAAGAACCGAAAATGGTGTTGGAGCGACGCACACTGCAGAGACTACCAGAGAAGTTTCCCCCGGAGGGGAATGGGGGGCTCCCCGATGAGTCAAAGGTTCCCTCTCTTGTGCTGCAGCACATCAACCCGACAGCATTGGAGAAGAAAGCAATTGCAGCCAACTCCACTCATCGGGCACAACAACTGCTCCATAGAGCAAAGAACAGACTACTAGTGAAGAAGGAGAAGGTTGTGAGGAAAGCAAGAAAGAAACCATCTCCACCCTCAGCCTCTTCCTCAAGCCCAACTGCGATGTTGACAAGTCCTCTGGGAGAGGATGGGAGAGCGGTGGTCTCTGACAGCACTAGCATTCCTCCGTTGGTTGAGGAAGATGACGGGGAGGTGGGAGAAGCGAGTGAGGAGGAGGAGAAGGAAGGAGGGGAGGAGGGAGATGGGGAGGAGCGGCCGAGGAAGGTCAAGATTAAACTCCCTGACAGCAAGGTCCCAAGTGAGTTGTTAAACTTGTTACAAAACGAGATGCGGGACAGGTGTGTATGCCGTTCTTGTGTGTTCTTCTCAGCCTGTCAGTAATCGTCTTTTTGAGTTCATTCTCATGAATCTCGTTCGTTTTTAATTCATTCTCATTTAAATCATACAATGGGGTGCTTTTTTGAAATGCTATGAATGTCACCGAGACTCATTTCTTTCTGAGTGTTAGGGAAGGATTGTAAATTTGACGCTCTACTGATCAATGCAAGTGTGAGGCTGACAGTATGTGTGGTGTGTAGTACAAAATAGCAATTGGTCATTGGGCAATTTCCATACATTCAGAACTCTAAGAAGCAATGATATATACTTCCACATGGGCAGTAGGTGTGTGTGTCAATTGGCCAATCAAAAATGAACAGTGCTACAATATTTTGACTCCACAACCTTTAGAACCTTATTTCAACGTCTAATGCATCACTTCACTGGTGGTTGCGTTGGCCACATCCCGCAAACACAGTCACACTTCATATAATACAAGCAATGATGTCTAATCCGTGTTGCCTCACCTCATCTCTTACTGCATTATGTTAATCGCAGGTAAGACACAGAAGACTGTTCCCAAATACAAGCGTCGAAGGCGATGTGGGGAGTGTGCAAATTGTGTAGTCGAGGATGACTGTGGAGAGTGCGTGTTCTGTCTGGACAAGCCCAAGTTTGGAGGTCCAAACATCAAGAAACAAGCTTGTCTGTGAGTTTGCAAGAACAATCTCGGAGCAACAAGTGTGTGGGGGGAGGGGGAAGGGGAGGGCACAAAGTGTGAAAGAATTGATACTACTTCTTTATATACTCCCATAAAGAGCGAGAGCTAAGAGTGATTCGTCTACTGATCTTCACCCAGTGTGTGTGTGTGTGTGTGTGTGTGTGTGTGTTGTGCCCTTGCAATTGTAGACAAAGACGCTGTCTCAGTCTTCGCATACCAACCAAACCCCCACCAACACCAGTGAAGCGTAAAGCTGATATCCGCAGTGGGCCTCCTTCCAAGCGAAGGCAGTTTGAGGAGGGTCCTTTCCTCACTGCTGGACAGAGAGGTCTCCTCCCTTCAGTGCCTGTCATTCGGAAGATCTCACAGAAGCAGGAGAAGAAAGCCTTTCTCAAGCTGTACTGGCCTGTGAGTCTGTTTGTGTGAGTAGGTGTTGTGCATGTGAATATGTGTGTATTGGTCGCTTCTGGTCTGTATCGCTTCCTTAAAGCACTTCTTCCTCCTGTTGCTAGGACAACCGGCATGAGGGTAACTTCCCTGTGTATAAGAGTGCCCTTCCCCTGGACCAGCCCCTTTGTTACACATGTGGAAGTGCAGGGTTGTCCCCCTTGGTGGTGTGCTTGATGTGTTGCACTGAGTTCCACTGGTTCTGTGTGAATGTCCCCCGAGGGCAGTCCTTCTTCACCTGCCACAATTGTTGGATGTGCTCTGTCTGTGGAGGAAGGGACAAGGTGTGTGTGTGTGTGTGTGTGTGTGTGTGTGTGTGTGTGTGTGTGTGTGTGTGTGTGTGTGTGTGTGTGTGTGTGTGTGTGTGTGTGTGTGTGTGTGTGTGTGTGTACGTACGTGTGTGCACATGTGTATATCAATCAATCAATCAATCATCATTATTAGAGTGCACCGCACCAAATGGTGCTAGGACACAAAAGGTCCAATGCAGCACTAACATAAGAATAGCTGTATATATGTGTGTGTCCGTGTGTGTTTGATGTATTGTACTGGTGTGAATGAACCTATAATAATTGTCCCTCTCCTCCTCCCATTCTTTGTGTAAGTTGGTGGAGTGTTGCAGCTGTCACAGGGCCTTCCACAGGGGGTGCTGTGTGGGAGCCCCCAAGTCAGGTGACAGTCATGTGAGCTCGTCAAAATGGCGGTGCACTCAGTGTGTCAAGTGCACCACATGTGGCAAGACGGCCTCCACTGATGTGAGCACTGCACGTTCCTGAACTGCTTTATGTGCTCAATTTGACCAGTCTGTGTAGTGGAGTCATTTTGGGTTGGAGCTATGTACTAGTGCAGCACATGACATCTCTCACTCTCCCCCTCTTCTTCCCTTCCCTCCTCCCCTCCTCTCCCTTCCCTCCCTTCCCTCCTCTCCTCCCCTCCCTTCCCTCCTCCCTTCCCCTCTCCTCCCCTCTTCCTCTCTACATCCCTCCCCTGCCCTCTCTCTCCTCCCCTCCCTCCCTTCCCTCCTCTCCCTCCCTTCCCTCCTCTCCCCTCCCTCCCTTCCCTCCTCTCCCTCCCTTCCCTCCTCTCCCCTCCCTCCCTTCCCTCCTCTCCCTCCCTCCCCTCCCCTCCCCTCCCCTCCCTCCCCTCCCCTCCCTCACCAGGACAACGCTGCCCTGTGGTACGATGCCTTCACATGCTGTGCTGAATGCAACCAGCTCAGGGACAAGGGCAACTTCTGTCCAGTCTGCAGCGTAGCCTATGCCGACAACGACTTTGAGAGCAAGATGGTTCAGTGCGCTGGCTGTTCTCACTGGGTCCACTCACACTGTGAGGACATGACTGGTGAGTCTGCCACCTACTGCATGTAGTAGGTAGGTATGTGAGTGGTGTGTGAGTGGTATGTGAGTGGTGTGTGAGTGGTGTGTGAGTGGTGTGTGAGTGGTGTGTGTGTGTGTGTGAGTGTTATTGCATGGTAGAACCATGGGAGTCTGGACACCATGAATTCAGGTCACCTCTCTAATGAGGACAGTGCCTACTGTCCCAGCTACATAGAGATGTGTACAAAACTACCTCTGAAATAAGGACACCTCTCTAATGAGGACAGTGCCTACTGTCCCAGCTACATAGAGATGTGTACAAAACTACCTCTGAAATAAGGACACCTCTCTAATGAGAACAGTGCCTACTGTCCCAGCTACATAGAGATGTGTACAAAACTACCTCTGAAATAAGGACACCTGTTTAATGAGGACACTTGTGTTTGTCCCAAGGTGTCCATAATAGAGAGGTCTCACTGTATTGTAGTGGTAAATGAGTGCATTTGTCACATGAGAAGTGAGATTTGAATGCAACAGATAGATTATTGTTGCCGTAGCAACAAAATTTCAATATGAGCTTCCTGCTGTTTAGTAGAAATGTAATCTGGTTGTAGTATACGACAGTTTGTGCCACTCCCACCCACCCCGCCCCCCCTACTTACGTAGATGAGGAGTATGAAGTACTGAGTGAGCTGCCAGAAGCGGAGGTCACTTTTTACTGCCGGCTGTGTGAACACCCGACAATGAATGCCCAGTGGAGGAGGGCTGTGCGAGCGGAGGTGCAAGCAGCCTTCAAATTGATCATGATGGCCTTGGAGAAGGAGGAGTGGTACAAGGCTCTCGTTGCCAAGGATACGACCCCTCGGGTGCAGGAGGGACAGGTGAGGGAGGTGGGAGTCTCACCCACCTGTCCCCCTTGTTCTCCCTGTCCACCCACCTGTCCCCTCGCCTATCACCCCCCCACCCCCTCCTGTTCGTATAGCACCATGCTTCAGCTCTCACACCATCAATCGCAGTATGTTAACAACCTGTTCTTCTTGTTGCTCAGAGTGTGCCCTCCCTGAGGTCATTGGCGCTGGCTGTTGATGAAGAGAAGTTTAGCTCTGTGACGGGCTTTGTTCGGGCGTGCCTTCAAGCTCTGGTTGGCGTTGGAGTAGACGAGAATGTGGTGAAGAAACGGAAGTTCATGTTTATGAAGGTAGGGAGGGGTGATAATTGGCACTCCGCACCCACCCACCCACACACCCACAACCCCCCACACACCCCCACATCCACAACCCCACACACCCACACACCCACAACCCTCCCACACTCAACCCCCACACACACCCACACACACCCACACACCCACACACCCACACACACCCACACACACAACTCCCCACACACCCACACACACAACCCCCCACACACACTACTAATTATTTGCGTCCACTCTTCAGGTTCTCTATCAATACTTCCCCTGGTTCAAGCTGCCCTCTCCACACCCATCCCCTCAGAAAGAGGAGTCCGTTGCTACTCCAACAATTGTTTATATCAGGTATGTTTGTTCACTACAGTGCATGCAATGGGGGTGGGGCAATGGGCGTGGTCAATTGATTCAGCTGTAATCAATATTTTGTATGTACGTACATATGTATCTGTTTGGTACAATTGTGTGTGTGTGTGTGTGTGTGTGTGTGTGTGTGTGTGTGTGTGTGTGTGTGTGTGTGTGTGTGTGTGTGTGTGTGTGATGCTCATCATTGTGCTGTACTGCTATACCATCTATAGCCTTCCAGAAGACTTGCATGACCACAGCTACTGTTTCCCTAGCAACGCAAGCCCCACCCCTCCACCTACACACCCCTCTCCTCCTGGTGAGCTTTTCCAGAGCACCGAACGTTTCCGTGACGACCAGCGGACGTGTGTCCTGTGTGCCAAGAAAGGTGACAGCCCTGACGAGGAGTGTGGCCGCCTCCTGTCCTGCGGGGTGAGGGAATGGGTCCACATCAACTGTGCATACTGGTCGGCCGAGGTGTTTGTGCTTGACCACGATGTGTACTCTGGAATGCTGTTTGACTTCCATGCTGCTGTCAGCAGGGGAAGAGCTGTGGTGAGTGGGACAACTCTTGTATGTGTGTACACGGCGGTTTGGTTCTCACTTCTCATTCATCTATGTTCTATCCTTCTGTCTTCCCCTCCTCCACTCCTTCCATTGTCCCTTCCTCCACTCTCTCCTCCCTCCCTTCACTCCCTCCTCCCTCCCTTCACTCCCTCCTCCTTCCCTTCCCCTACTCCCTCCTCCCTCCCTTTACTCCCTCCTCCTTCCCTTCCTCTACTCCCTCCTCCCTCCCTTCCATCTACTCCCTCCTCCCTCCCTTCACTCCCTCCTCCTTCCCTTCCTCTACTCCCTCCTCCCTCCCTTCCATCTACTCCCTCCTCCCTCCCTTCACTCCCTCCTCCTTCCCTTCCTCTACTCCCTCCTCCCTCCCTTCACTCTCTCCTCCCTCTCTTCACTCCCTCCATTCCTCATCATCCCCTACTTCCCTAGCGTTGTGAGAAGTGCCACGAGTACGGTGCCACCATTGGGTGCTGCTCTCCGAAGTGCCAGCGCAGCTACCACCTCACCTGTGCACGCGAATCTCACTGCTTGTTCCTAAAACTCAAACAGGTATTTTGCTGCATCCATCAAGGTGCGGTAGTCGAGGAGGACGTTCTCTGCTCCGTAGCGTATGGTGCCCATTCGACGGTCATAGTGGACATGAACCCGGACAAGGCATACAAGCGGGTTGTCACCTCATTGCAGCCACATCTTACCACTGTCAGGATCGGTGAGGCACTGTGTGTGTGATGGGGGGGGGGGGGGGGGGGGGGGAGGGGTGGCAGTTGTCTGTGAAGTGCTCATCTTGTGCCTGCATGCACAACCTCATGAAAATCTCTTTCCATGCCTTTCAATGACTCATTCACCTATGTACTCTCTCCACTTCTCTTCACCCCTCACACATCCCACACCCTTACACACACATCCCACACTCCTCACACACACCCCTCACACACCCCATGCCCCTCACACACACTCCCTACACATCCCTCACACATCCCACACCCCTCACACATCCCACACTCCTCACACACCCCATGCCCCTCACACACACTCCCTACACACCCCTCACACATCACATACCCCATGCCCCTCACACTCACTCCCTACACACCCCTCCCACCGTCACTTTCAGGCTCCATGCAAGTTGACAATGTTGGAGAGCTGTGCCCTCTCTCAGATTCAAAGGCCAGGCTTGTGCCCAACTTGTACCGGTAGGGGATGCAGCCACTCTCAAACTCTGTATATTCACTCTGTGTGTTTAAGCATACCCTCTGTGTTAAAGCATACCCTCTGTGTTTAAGCATACCCTCTGTGTTAAAGCATACCCTCTGTGTTAAAGCATACCCTCTGTGTTAAAGCATACCCTCTGTGTTAAAGCAAACCCTCTGTGTTAATTCACTCCCTCTGTGTGTTAAAGCCTACCCTCTGTGTTAAAGCATACCCTCTGTGTTAAAGCATACCCTCTGTGTTAAAGCATACCCTCTGTGTTAATTCACTCCCTCTGTGTGTTAAAGCATACCCTCTGTGTTAAAGCATACCCTCTGTGTTTAAGCCTACCCTCTGTGTTAAAGCATACCCTCTGTGTTAATTCACTCCCTCTGTGTGTTAAAGCCTACCCTCTGTGTTAAAGCCTACCCTCTGTGTTAAAGCCTACCCTCTGTGTTAAAGCCTACCCTCTGTGTTAAAGCCTACCCTCTGTGTTTAAGCCTACCCTCTGTGTTAAAGCATACCCTCTGTGTTAAAGCATACCCTCTCTGTGTTAAAACATACCCTCTGTGTTAAAGCATACCCTCTGTGTTAAAGCATACCCTCTCTGTGTTAAAGCATACCCTCTGTGTTTAAGCCTACCCTCTGTGTTAAAGCATACCCTCTGTGTGTTAAAGCATACCCTCTGTGTGTTAGTTCTCTGTGTCATTCAATTTGTGGTGTTGTTGCTCATAAGACTTACATGCACACTGTACTAAGGAGTGTGTGCATGTGTGTTTGTGTTGTAGTTAGCAGTTGTGTGTGTGTGTGCGTGTGTGTGTGTGTGTGTGTGTGTGTGTGTGTGTGTGTGTGTGTGTGTGTGTGTGTGTGTGTGTGTGTGTGTGTGTGTGTGTGTGTGTGTGTGTGTGTGTGCCACTGTCCACAATGCACATTTGAACATTGGCATATTCTTGGCTTCTATGGTGATAGGTGTTCTCGAAGGTTTTGGGACATCACTGATCCGTCCAGATTGGGCATCTACACATTGTCAGTGGAAGTGACTTTGGACGAGGACAACGATGAATTGGAAATTGAACTGGGGACTTGTGATCCGAGGCTGGATGACCCCAGTTTATCATTCTCCACGGTGACGACCTCTGACCCGACCTCAAGTGGGGAGGCTGGTAGCAGTGCTCCTCAAGACGGCGAATCAGTGGCACTTTCTCCTCAAACCGAGCAAGACATGCCTGGTCTTACGAGAATCTTAGAGCAGACCTCGACACCAACCAACCACAACCACGTGGTTCGGCGCTCCCCAGTCCGGACTCTCCTAGGAGAGGCAATGGGGAGGTTTCGGATACCGAAGAAGTCCAAGATTGCCACTAGCTTTCAGCCAATACAGACTGCCCCGCCTCCCTCGTCTGACCACACCTCCAGCAGCATGCTGAAGAAGTACCTCAGTGGGGAAGACATCCACAGGGAGGGAGTGTTTTACGTCCTTACAGGACCTGGTGATTTCTCTCGGAGGGGACCAGACCCCCAGGGTGAGGGGAACGTGGTCTGGGTCACAGTGTGCGAGCAGTAACTTATACGTGATAGCCTCTGCATGTCTTAGCCTAGACCTGTACTCTCACAAGAGTGATGGTTGGCTTCTCTATGAACTGCAGAACTGTGGGATTCAGTGGTGTGCAGGGTGGTGTCTGGACGGAGCCGTCTCGGTCTACCTCCCCTTCCCTCGGGTAGCGTCAGTGCAGTGCGGCTGTTTGGGCTACTGGATGCCGTGATAACCAGACTGGTGGAGCAGCTGCCGAAAGCAGAGAACTGCTCCACATACAACTTTAAGTATTTCAAACCGTCCAAGATGTCTCAATGGGATCGTGTGAAGAAGGTTGGTGTGGAGTCTGTTTGCATGGATTTGCTTGGGGGTAAGACCAACAAGGCAATATGTATTTCAGTCCCTGTGTGTAGTCAAGGTGGAGTGGACCTCGGTGTTTGTGTGGCATCTCTATTCCAGGTACCTTTAAGACAATTTGGGACAGGCCCAAGTGGCTTGATTAGGATTTTCAGAGGTAGTTTTGTACATATCTCTATGTAGCTGGGACAGTAGGCACTGTTCTCATTAGAGAGGTGTCCTTTATTTCAGAGGTAGTTTTGTACACATCTCTATGTAGCTGGGACAGTAGGCACTGTCCTCATTAGAGAGGAGTCCTTTATTTCAGAGGTAGTTTTGTACACATCTCTATGTAGCTGGGACAGTAGGCACTGTCCTCATTAGAGAGGAGTCCTTTATTTCAGAGGTAGTTTTGTACACATCTCTATGTAGCCAGAACAGTGGGCACTATCCTCATTTGAGAGATATCCTGAGTTCAGTGTCATTTTTAAGGGAACCACTGTATCAGTTCCACTTTATTACCTTTTCCTCCATCCCTCCCTCGTCGTCTCTCCTCTGCTCTCCACCACAGAAGCTGCTCATCAACCCAACAGGCTGTGCACGGTCTGAGACATACGGTGGCCGCAAGTCACCTGACATGTTCGGCTTCCTCATGTCGGAGCACCGCCCCCCGCCCCCAGAACCCGACCTCGAAGCAGTGCAACTCGCCATAGATGAAGCCCCTCAAGTTAATCCGTGAGTGGAGTCATGTGACCTTTACAGTATGTGTCGATAACAAGGTAGTGGGACACTACTAGCAGTGAGATAGGTAGTCAGAGATATGTTAACATTTAACCATTCTATGACCAGAGGAAGTCTACCAAAGGAATATGAAATTGAGTTAAAGTGACTGGATGAAACGGAGAATGGTTTCGAAACCGTTTCATCCAGTCGCTTTAACTCAATTTCATATTCCTTTGGTGACTTCCTCCAATCATAGTTGAGAGTTTCCCGATGCCCATACTGACAGCAAAAATCACCATCTAGGCATGTCTGTGTATGTTCAGCAGTCGACCAATCACCATCTAGGCATGTCTGTGTATGTTCAGCAGTCGACCAATCACCATCTAGGCATGTCTGTGGATGTTCAGCAGTCGACCAATCACCATCTAGGCATGTCTGTGGATGTTCAGCAGTCGACCAATCACCATCTAGGCATGTCTGTGTATGTTCAGCAGTCGACCAATCGCCATCTAGGCATGTCTGTGTATGTTCAGCAGTCGACCAATCGCCATCTAGACATGTCTGTGTATGTTCAGCAGTCGACCAATCACCATCTAGGCATGTCTGTGTATGTTCAGCAGTCGACCAATCACCATCTAGGCATGTCTGTGGATGTTCAGCGGTCGACCAATCACCATCTAGGCATGTCTGTGTATGTTCAGCAGTCGACCAATCGCCATCTAGACATGTCTGTGTATGTTCAGCGGTCGACCAATCGCCATCTAGGCATGTCTGTGGATGTTCAGCGGTCGACCATTGCTCAAAATTGGTTTATTCGAGGTATTACCTAAAACTATTCCTACAGCTGGGGCAGACTGTCCATCTGTGACAGCTTCCTATTGCAAATTTCCTATGAAAGTGATTTTGCCATTATTGCATATTTGCAAGCACTGAATGTTACAGAATTACGCTAACTTTGGCCAAAGTGGCAAGAGCTTATGGTTGAATTTTTATGTGTACTAAAGTAGTGTACCATGGGACTGTCATGTGACTGTCATGTGACCTCTAGTAATGTGTCATTTGACAAGTCCTGCCTGTGTCATGTGACTGTCATGTGACCTGCCCCTGCAGAACCATTCGACCAGGCAATGTCCAGAACCTTCCCATGCCCATGCAGTACCGGATCATGTTGAAGAACTTGAAGGAGACACTTGCAGTCCACAAGTGAGTGTCATGTGACACAGCAACTGTGTCATGTGATTATCACATGATGTACTTGTTGTCTTGTGACAAGTTCACACTTTAGCTCAGCTCTCCACCTGTAGTTCCTTCCCTTTCACACCACACCCTTCCATCTTCCCTACCTCCCTTCTCCACCTTCCTTCCATCCTTCCCTCCCACCTTTCTCCACCTTTCCTCCCTTCTCTTACTCCTCCTCTTGCCCTAGGTCCCGCATTCATGGACTTGGCCTGTATGCCAAGCGTCCAATTGAAGCAGGTGACATGGTGGTGGAGTACGCTGGCACCGTCATACGATCCTCCCTCACTGACAAGAGAGAAAAGTACTACGACAGAAAGGTGCAGTGGGACTTGCCTCACGGGTGATTTGTTGCCATGGTTACCAGTCTGAGCCAGCCAATGTGCAGTGCTTACATGGTTGTCGAGCTAGTGTTGCTGACCTGTTGTCTAACATTCTTAACTTTCTGAAATTCCATGCAATGTGAAACTAAGCCAGTTAGTCATTCTGCTAGTATTGGTGTGGGGTGTTGATCCTAGTGTTTTCGTTCGAGTGCTGAAGGCTCACAGAAAGGTGCCCTAGACCATTGGTCATGTGAGGAGTGGCTAGTGGATGGTTGGGTGTGGGAGAGGGTGTCATCTTCCTGTGCACAGTGCAGTAGCTGAATACAGGGATAGCTTTGTGACACAGTGTGTAGTGAATGCAAATGCTATTGCCCACACCACATGACTAGTGGTACCTTTCAAGGAGGGTACAGTGCCATGATTACTGCCTCAAAGAGGGCTCTTAAGAGTGCAAGAACAGTTCTGTACCCTTTAAAAACAGCCTAGAGAGAACACTGGTTCACTGCATGTGTCCCCTCCCTGTCCCCCTTGACCTACTCCAGGGGCTAGGAACATACATGTTCAGGATTGACGAACATGATGTTGTGGACGCCACCATGTCTGGAAATGAGGCTCGGTTCATTAACCACTCTTGTGATGTAAGTTGGGGATAACCCATTTATTAGGTTGTGGGTGGATACTGTATTATTTACCGTAATGTCCTGTTTTCACCATCCTTCCTGCCCCCCTCCCCCCTTCCAGCCCAACTGTTACTCTCGCATCATTACTGTGGATGGAAAGAAGAAAATCATGATCTTCGCAATGCGAAGGTGAGTTCCTTCATGCCCGTAGTCAATGCTCCCTGTAGCTAAGTTATCTCCATGCTGCAACGTACAACCAGCCCATTCAAATACTCCCTAATCCTTTCCCAACAATCTCTCCTCCTTTGCAGGATTGTCCCCGGCGAGGAGATCACCTACGACTACAAGTTTCCCCTGGAAGACAAGAAGTTGCCCTGTCAGTGTGGTGCTCCTCGATGCAGGCAGTTCCTCAACTGACACGCTTTAAGCGTGGACCCTGTACACATGCACTTTTAGCCTTTTTCAGACCATTTACAGCGTATGACGTTACACATACAGCATACATACATACATACGAGTGTGAATACACACAATTATAATGGTATGCATACCCTTATCTCTTGTTATATTTTACAGTGTTTCCTCTGTCCACAGTTTATGCATTGGCTTGTCCTTACTTTCATCTATTGCCTCCAAGGCAAGCTGCAATAACTGAGAGTGTACAGTTTCTATGTCGGTGCTTGCATCAACCGTTTTCCAGCTGCTGTCACGGAGGGACTCGTAGGACTCGAGGACTTTCTTCTGAAAGTCAATGTTTTCGTATCTCTCTCCACCAAATTCGGCTCTCTTGAGAGCTTCAGAAGGAGAAAGGTTCAGGAAGCACACCATGTCTGGTCTGAGTAGACCTTTATCTGGTTGCTTGCACCAATCAAGAGTAAAACCCTGAGGACATTAGATAGCAATTAAGAGTTATGATTTAACCTAAGTTTCAGAATGCACATACTGGTACCATATTATACTATACCCACAGGTGCATACAACATAAAGAGCTGTATGCTTAATAAAGTGGTTGACAACAACTTTCCCATTCTTAAGTATGCGATGTAGGAATTATGTGCTGTGTATTTAATATTGCACACAAGCTCATTAAGGTGGATCGATGTTACATACATGCGCACATGGTGACACCTGTCTATTCTGGACACTTGGGGCAAATGGGGCCATGCAGGCCAGTGTCCTCATTAGAGATGTGTCCTTATTTCAGAGGTAGTTTGTACATGTAGCAGGGAGAGTAGGCACTGTCCTCATTAGAGAGGTGTCCTCATTTCAGAGGTAGTTTTGTACACATCTCTATGTAGCTGGGACAGTAGGCACTGTCCTCATTAGAGAGGTGTCCTTATTTCAGAGGTAGTTTTGTACACATCTCTATGTAGCTGGGACAGTAGGCACTGTCCTCATTAGAGAGGTGTCCTTTATAAGGGGGAGTCACTGTGTGCATATGTTACCTGTTTAGCAGCAGTGAAGGCCACACCAGAGAAGGCATAACGATCCACAACACATGTTGTCCCCAAGAGGAGGTCCTCCTTCAATGAAGGCCTATAGCAGCATATACAATGTTGACAGTATTCAAGAAAACATGTGGGAGAGATAAATTACAGTACATTATATTACTATTGAATGAAAGAGAAATTAAACCTTAACTTAAAAACGCCAGAATTGGAAATTAACTACGTATAATTATTATTTTAAATGCACTGGACATGGGAATGCCAAAACAAATGATAGACGACTGATAATGAACAAGCCTACATTGCTTCCCAGCGGTTGGCGGAGAACAGCAGGTGGACGACGTGATCTTCCAACTCTGACTTGCAAGTTAGGTACTCCCCGATCATCTGTCCTATCCTTGTAGTACGATCTAAAAAGCGCGGGAAATTGGCGGATGTTATATCTTGCTCGAGAGCTATGAAATGCTATTACTTACCAGGAAAAGCCATAAGCTTAGCACGCTGTCCTCTTTCGATCAAAGCCTGCACAAGTTTCTTGCACTGTGTGGACTTTCCGGCTCTGTCACAGCCTTCCAAAACTATCAGAGCGCCCCGGCCCGCCATATTGTCACGTGACATGTGAGGTGTGTTGCAAAACTCTTTGATCTTTTTCCCGCAGTTCTGGTGGAGCTATAGTATATACATGGACGGACTTTGGCGGTCCCAGCTTGAATCTCATGCTAAGCGTGATAGTGCTAGCAACCAAGACACACAGCTATGGTATTGTCTTGCATGGCCCATACCCTTTGCCAATGTTTTTCCTATTGCACAATAGGGATAAAAGGGTTAAGGTTTCCCAACCGATCAATGTCAAAATATAAGAACGGAGGAGAGAAGCAGTCTGGGCTATGCAAGATTAGTTATGGAATGGCAGCTGCAAGCTGGTGACTACTAGTCTTATGTTCAACCATGAAGGTGTACACGTGGCATGAGCACATAGCTAACAGAATTGTTTCAGGATGCCATGGTACAACTGGTTTATTGCCATTCAGCAGCAAACTCTTATCAAACTTTTAAGCTCTATGAAGTGAACACAATACTTGATGCCATGGGAGAATGGTGCATACTAAACACGACTTTCAAAACATAATTCAGTGATTCTCAAACATTTGAAATCAACACATTATTTTCTCCCAATCACAACTAGCTCAGTGGTACATTTTAATAACAACCGATTCTGCTTCTACAAGAGAAAGTCTGTAATGTAACTTTCCACTTCAGGCCAAATCTTATCTGATTCTGTCCCAGCAAATGTAGCAAGTAACTGTCTTTGCTGGTAGTGATCCAGTAGTGGCGTTGTCACTGTCTCATACTCTTTGAGTCGCTGCAGAACAGTCTCCCTTTTATCATCTTCTCTTTGCACCAATGCTTCCCCAGTCTGGTCATCCTTGCCGGGGACCTTTGGTGGGTTGTAAGATAAATTATAGACACGCCCACTTCTTGGATGGATCCACCGCTCTGCAATCCTCCTCAGTATCTCGTCAGAAGGAACATCTATATGGAACACAGATGTCAACTCATACTGCTTATCTAGTTCCCTGGCTTGCTGGACTGTCCGTGGAAACCCGTCCAATAGCCAGCCCCTCTCTCTGCGACTCCCCAACTCGCTCAGCACTAGCTTCACTACCAACTCGTCCGGGACTAGGTGACCTTGTTTCACGAATCGTTCAGCTTCTTGTCCGAATTCGGAGGCTTTGGTGATTTGAGTGCGGATTAAGTCTCCGCTGGACAAATGAAGTAAACCAAACGACTTTGCGACTCTTGAGGCTATAGTTCCCTTTCCCGAGCCCGGCGCACCCACAATCAGCATTCGCAGAAGGTGACGGGATGCAGACATTTTCTCTCGAGGGATTCCCCTATGACCTATGACGCAATTATAATGGCCGATGCCACTGTCCAGGCGGATGACACTACAATCAGGTAAGGAAGCGTAAGTTGCCGTGAGTGAACGATTCTGGACTGCAGGACGGGCTGCTGTGCTATTTGGCGGCCGTAGATTAAGTAGTCGTGGTCTGAACCGGCGGAGAGCTGTGTAAAAGCATAGTCGGTTCTCACCTTTTTCGCCAGAACTGTGACTGCAAGTGTGGGTGGCTCGGAAATGGGACAGAGCAAGGACGGGAAAGCCAGCGACGTCACGTCTGCGTTAGAAGCGACTGAAAGCAGCGAGAACACTACTGGGACGGAGGGAAACATGTCTGCCCCAGGTGCGCGAGTCACACACGTACTGTCATTTTCACGTAGCTACCAATCCTAGCCTATCACTTGTTGTCACCCAGGAAATGAAGATAAATAAGTAGACTGTCCGTTCCAACTAAATGTCTGTAGAAGTAGTTTCTCTTTAAATACTTCCCATTACAGAAGGTGCTTGTGGACATGTCAGAAATTCCAATGCTAACGATATTCATTATTCTGTCTCCTTGCCTTACTCCACCAATCCCCCCATTTGATCATTTAAAGACTATTTCTTTTGTGTAATTGTTTTTTTTTGTTGATTTGAGTCTAGCCTCAAGCATGTCAAATGAATTACTTTGGGTCATGTGATGGTTAATTGTATTCATGACTTCAATCACACAGCGGAGGCACACTTGCGCTGTGACACAGAAGGGGAACCGCATGAGGAAGGCATTTGTGGACTGCGTAACCTTGGCAACACATGCTACATGAACGCAGGTCTCCAGAGCCTGTGTGCTGTGAGGCAGTTCTGTCGTGCCTTCCTAGGTATGTAAGCGGGTGTATGATAAGTATATCCACACATGTCCAGTGTATTGCCAATTTTGAAGAGTAGCTGTAGGTCTGGTTTTACTGGAACCAGACCTACAGCTACGTGAATGCTCCTCACCGCTCCATAAATCCAATATTGAAGAGGTCTGAGTGGCTAAGAAGTTCACACATGCTTGAATTTGTTTGCACTAGCCAGAGTTCACAGCATTCTTAGACGTTTCGGCAGATTTCAGCTACCTTCATCAGAAAATGGTATTTTTACTGATGAAGGTAGCTAAAGCTGCTGAAACGTCTTTGATTGTTGCGACTCCTGGGCAGTGTGAACAAGTTTAAGCAGTATTGCCACTGAATGTCCATTGGGTAGTTTAGGAATTCCAATGCCCCAATTGCTGCTGTTCCCTTGCAGAGATGCCTCTTCTACCGTCTCTTCCTGAAAATGACAAGAAGCCGCCTAGAAATTGGTTCCAGGTGAGAGGATGTAAAGGTAGTACATTGATGCAAGGCCTCTGCACACTTCCTCCTCCTCATTCTTTGGTGCTCCTGTTTCTTCACCTGTCAACTATTCATATCCTTCACTTCTCTACCAACTTTCCTTGTTGCATTCAAATGTGCCTCAACCGTGAAGTTTCCTCATCCCTGTTTTTGTCCTCTCTTTCAGACGGAGTTGTTTGCCCATCTGTGCACTCTTGTTCGCAAGTCCTGGTCGGGAAGATACTCTGCGTTATATCCAAAGGCTCTCAAACTCATTTTGGGAGAAATCTACTCACCGTTTGCCACCTCACGACAGCAGGACTGCCAGGAGTTTCTAGCCATTGTGTTGGACTGTCTCCATGAGAACGAGCTTGCAAGGTTGTCTCAGGCAATTGAACAGGGGGAGGAGCCCATGGAAATAGAGCAGCAAAAGGAGAAGGAGCAGGAGGATGGCCCCAGCATTGCCTCCGAATCACCTGTTTCCTTCATCACAGACACATTTCAAGGGACTCTGAAGAATGAGGCAAGACACTCAATGTGATGAAGTGTGTTTTTGACAGTGGCACCTCTTTATTCTGGACACCATAGGACAGTTTAAGACAGATCCAAGTGTCCTCATTAGAGAGATGTCCTTATTTCAGAGGTAGTTTTGTGCACATCTCTATGTGGACAGAAGGTGGTACCCTCATTAGAGAGGTGTCCTGAATTCTGGGTGCCCTTTATAAGGAGGTTCCACTGTATCACTACTTTTGGCAGAATAGCACCATGTTATCCCCCCCCCCCCCCCCCCCCCCTGCTCCCCTCCCCTGTTGGGCGGTACCTCATCCACCTTGGACTTCCACTCTGTTGTTTGCAGGTTGTCTGTCTAAAGTGTTCCTTTGTGTCTGTGAAGAGAGAGCCCTTCATGTATCTCTCCCTCCCTATCCCTCATGCACTGGAGGAGCAGTTAGGTACATACATAGGCATGTGTGTGTGTGTGTGTGTGTGTGTGTGTGTGTGCGTGCGTGCGTGCGTGCGTGCGTGCGTGTGTGTGTGTGTCTGTGTGTGTGTGTGTGTGCATGTGTGCATGCGTGTGTGTGTGTGTGTGTGTGTGTGTGTGTGTGTGTGTGTGTGTGTGTCTGTGTGTCTGTGTCTGTGTGTGTGTGCATGTGAGTGTGTGTGTGTGTGTGTGTGTGCTTGTTACTGTGTTGCTTCAATCTCTTGTCCAGTACTAACTTGGTCAGCTCCCAAGCTCAACAACAAGCTAACAAAGTGAGCAGTGAAGTTAATAGTAAAATGCATCCACCCTCCTTATCCCCACCTTGCTGTCTCGCCCTTAATCCTCCATCAGCCTAGCCTTACCTCCTTTCCCGTCCCTCCCTTAACCCCATTCCTTCCATCCCTCCCCTCTTCACCCTCCCCTCCCTCCCCTTCCTCTCTAATCCATTCTTTCTTTCCACAGTGTTTTGGTGACTGTGCTCCAGCACCAAACCTTTGGGCAAGTGAAGAACAGCTTGTTGGAAACCCTTCAGCTCATGGTCAATAAAGAAGAGATTGTCATAGCTGAAGTTGTCCACCACCGCATCAATAGGGTTCTGGTAGGCAGGGAGCATCCACTGGGTGTTGCAAAATAATTCACTGGTGTTATGCAACAGTTGGTTAGTATTGTGCAATACTGTTTCACGCAGGGAGATGATTTTGCTGTTCGACTGAGAGACAGGAAATGCCAGCTGTATGCGCTCCATGTTCCCAAAGGGGAAGCCCTTGGTGATCAAGAGGAGGCGTGTCCAGCAGTGGTGGTCCAATGGTACACCTGTGTTGTATGTTTGGAGGAGAAAGAAGACATTGAGCTGACAGTCCACCCAAAGTGTGATGGCAAGGTCTGCCGGCCTTGTCTGAAGGTGAGGGGCATTCCAAGTGGGCAACTGTATATTAAGTTGATTATACTACCTTTGATGATTGAGCACGGCAGCAGTCACTTCTTCATTAGCAATTCAGTGCAATATTTTGCCTGTGACAGGCCCAAGTGTCCTCATTAGAGAGGTGCCCTTATTTCAGGAGTAGTTTTGTACACATCTCTATGTAGCTGGGACAGTAAGCACTGTCCTCATTAGAGAGATATCCTTATTTCAGGAGTAGTTTTGTACACACCTCTATGTAGCTGGGACAGTAGGTACTGTCCTCATTAGAGAGGTATCCTTATTTTAGGAGTAGTTTTGTACACATCTCTATGTAGCTGGGACAGTAGGCACTGTCCTCATTAGAGAGGTGTCCTTATTTCAGGAGTAGTTTTGTACACATCTCTATGTAGCTGGGACATTAGGCACTAGACGAAATGGATTAACACAAGTAAATTCTGTGTGCACAAAGTTTTACGGAGCACGTCTATGGAATGCTCCTAATTAAAGAGACAGTTTCCATCAGTTCAACACTCAAGTTTCAAACCATATGCTGGGAACCCACCCGAATGGCGGGTATTCACCTAGTAAGTTTAATATTCTCCCTGTCCTTTGCAGGAGGCATTGGCTCACAACCCTGTGTGTGTGGTGAGTTTGATGTGCCACGATAAAGGAGTGTTGCGTACTTGTATTTGATTGTTGTTGCTGTTGATGTTGTTGATGTTGTTGTTGTTGTTGTCAATGTTGTTGATGAAGACAATGTTGTTATGCCTTACTTTGTCTTCCTCTTGCAAATGGTGTCTGACACACTTGAAACAAGCTCCACTAGTAGAAACCTAAAATCGATCATTTTACAGCATATCTCCATTGTTTGTTTGTGAGAGCTTTACAGCTACAACGATGTGTTAGTTGATGCAATGACCCTGAGTGTGTTCACCTCCCTGAGCTTACGTCTGTCTGTCTGTGCGTCTGTCTGTCTGTGTGTCTGTTTGTTTGCCACCAGGTATGCCAAGACCCTGTGGACGAGGAGAAGGACATCGTTCCCATGACAACAGATAGCGGGAACAAGCCAGTATCTACTCGGTAAGGATGTTTGTTTGTTTGTTTGTTTCCTTTATGTTGTTACATATTTACCAATTACCCACATGTCTGCGTAATTCATGTCCAAATTTGAAGGTTGTTACAAGTCAATGTCATGTTGAGACGGAGAGTAGAGTCTGGTGATGGTTTGTCACCTCAGCTGTTTGGCAACCCTGCCATAATGCACTTCCCTACCCCAACGGAGGGTCACATCCTCCATAAGATGGCCGCCGAAGTGATTCCACAGCATCTTGAGGGAAGACCGTACTCACTGAATGTTACTGGATTTATGGTAATTTGTGTGTGTGTGCGTGCGTGCGTGTGTATGTGGGTGCGTGCGTGTGTGCGTGTGTATGTGTGTGTGTGTGTGTGTGTATGTGTGCGCGCGCGCGCGCGCGTGTGTGTGCGTGTGTGTGTGTGTGTGTGTGTGAGTGTGCTAGTGTGAAGACCACTTTTCTGGTCACATGACCAACCATAACTTGACTTCCCCCCTCAGGGTAGATACTGTTCACGATGTGAGTTTGGTTCAAAGTGCACAGGATGTGCCATTCCCAAGGAGGAGGAGGAGGTGTTTGCCCTCAAGCCTGGAGACTATGTGGTTGTTACCATTGACAACGTCACCGATGACGATGTTGAGAAGGTACTGTTGAGGCGTGATGCATTTGCATATGTTTAAGGCAGTGTGTGTATGGGAGCCGTGAAATATGCTAACTCAGCGCTTTTGGTACAAAGAGCATTTATATTAATGTTAGGGGTGTGTTAGGGGTGATTTTATATTACTAGCGACATACCTGCATACATACTGTATGTATGTGAGTATATGTACTGTATGTGAGTATATGTACGTATGTATGTATATGTATGTACAGTATACATATACGCATGTATGTTATGTATGTATGTGTATAGGTGAATGCTGCTGAGGACCACGTGTCAATGAAGGGTCGGCGTGACAACCAAGTAACATTGGAGGACTGTGTGGAGTTATTCTCAAAGGAGTATGTGTGTGTTGGAAATTGGGGTGGTTGTGGCCATGGTTGCTATTGTGTTTTGTTGCTAGGGAAACACTGGGTGGGGAGAATCCCTGGTACTGTCCCCAATGCAAGGAGGAGTGTCTAGCGAAGCGCACATTGACTGTTCAAGCTTTACCTAAAGTTCTCATGGTACAGCTGAAGAGGTGTGTGTGTGTGTGTGTGTGTGTGTGTGTGTGTGTGTGTGTGTGTGTGTGTGTGTGTGCATGCACGTATGTGTGTGTGTAAACAAGTCTGTGTGTGTGCGTATGTGTGCGTGTGTAAACAAGTTTGTACATGCATGTATGTATGTGTGCTTGTGTGTGTTACATGTTTACCTACTGTGTCTACTTACACCCTCCTAGCACACAGACAGACTTACTCCCTTATGTACACAGTCACACACACGTGCACACACAGTATTCTTTATGTTTCTCCCTGCTGTCTGCAGATTCTTCTTTCAGGACAACTTCAGCACCAAAGTGGACACTAAAGTGCACCTTCCACTGGTCCTGGAGGGCAAGTGCTTCGGTGATGACTCAACCAAGCTATCACTGAACAGCTGTGTCTGCCACAGGGGAAGTGAGTTGATGGTGTGAAGACACACTCGCGTTATTTGGTACACTCTCACCTCACTCCACTCACTTTCACTCTTCACTCTCACTCCACCCTCACCCACACTTGCCCACACTCTCACCCACACTTTCACCCTCACTCCCACTCCATTCCCACCCTCACCCACACTTGCCCACACCCACTTTCACTCACTTCTATCCTTGCCTATACTTACGTACGTACTCCCTCTTACCTGCACTCCCACTCCTCACCCCTCACTCTCACCCCTCACTCTCACTCCTCACTTGCTCCTCTCACCCCTCACCCTCACTCCTCACTCCCACTCTCACCCCTCACTTTCACTCCTCACTCTCACTCTTCACTCCCACTCTCACCCCTCACCCTCATCCCTCACTCTCACTCCTCACTCTCACTCCTCACTCCACTCTCACCTCTCACTCACCCCTCACTCTCACTCTCACTCTCACTCTCACCCCTCACTCTCACTCCTCACTCCCACTCTCACCCCTCACTCTCACTCCTCACTCTCACTCCTCACTCCCACTCTCACCCCTCACTCACTCCTCACTCCCACTCTCACCCCTTACTTTCACTCCTCACTCTCACTCTTCACTCACACTCTCACCCCTCACTCTCATTCCTCACTCTCACCCCTCACTCTCATTCCTCACTCCCACTCTCACCTCTCACTCTCACCCCTCACTCTCACTCCTCACTCTCACTCCACTCCCACTCTCACCCCTCACTTTCACTCCTCACTCTCACTCCACTCCCACTCTCACCCCTCACTTTCACTCCTCACTCTCACTCTCACCCCTCACTCTCACTCCTCACACCCACCCCTCACTCTCACTCCTCACTCCCACTCTCACCTCTCACTCTCACCCATCACTCTCACTCCTCACTCTCACTCCACTCCCACTCTCACCCCTCACTCTCACTCCTCACTCTCACTCCCACCCTCACCCCTCACTCTCACCCCTCACTCTCACCCCTCACTCTCACTCCTCACCCCTCACTCTCACCCCTCACTCTCACCACTCACTCTCACCCCTCACTCTCACCCCTCACTCTCACTTCTCACTCTCACCCCTCGCTCTTGCTCCTCACTTCCACACTCACCCCTCACTCTCACCCCTCACTCTCACTCCTCACTCTCCTCACTTTCCCTTTCACCCTTCACTCACCCTCACTCTCACTCCTCACTTCCTCTCTCACCCCTCACTTTCACCCCTCTCTCACTCCTCACCCCTCACTCTCACCCCTCACTCTCACTCCTCACCCCTCATTCTCACCCCTCACTCTCATCCCTCACTCTCACCCCTCACTCTCACCCCTCACTCTCACCCCTCACTCTCACCCCTCACTCTCACTTCTCACCCCTCACTCTCACCCCTCACTCTCACCCCTCACTCTCATCCCTCACTCTCACCCCTCACTCTCACCCCTCACTCTCACCCCTCACTCTCTCCCCTCACTCCCACCCTCACAGGTCTATCATCCGGCCACTACACCTCATACATGTGTCACCCAAACTCAAAGAAGTGGTACTTCTGTAATGATGAGACCATTACCGAGGTGAGTCAGTGACTGTGACCATTAACAGACACCAGCCATGGTGCCATACACAGGTGTCGTTCCATCTTATGCAGAAGCCACCTGAGATGATTGATGCTGAGGAAGTTTACATACTCTTCTACCAGCAGCTAGGTAGGAAGGAGAGGGTAGTAGTGACATGTTGACCAGTTGATGGGGCAAAAGGGGCAGTTTGATCCGTTCCGCCCCCCCAGTGTGAGGGGCCCAATTTTTCTTTACCATGTTTTGCAAATGGCCCTAATTCTTAATCTAGCCCAGGCCCCCAAACGGGCTCAAGTCAGCCCAGCTGGCCAGTGCAGCTCAGTACAACATGAGTGGGTAGAGCAGATCTGTGTGATCTGAATGATTCTAGCCAATAAAGATAGGGAATCCATTCGTGTTCTCTGTCAGTCTTCTTCTTCAAGGCAGTACTTAGTTGCACAAGCTGTCTGATGTTATCTGAGAGCACTGTAGTCTCCATTGCGTAATACTAGGAACCTGTAGTTGAATTAGTGCATTGGTGGTCACTGCTAGTCATTGAAGCTGTTACCACAACTAAAGCAGCTTCACTGGTTTGTGACGTTCTCTTGTCCCCCCCCCCCCCCCCCACCACCAGATGCTGCTGACAAGGGTGTTGACTGTGCTTGTGGTGCCGACTTCTCGTGGGACCAAGAAGTGGAGAAAGCGGTTGTTGCTTGGTTGGACCCACCACCTCCTTCTGTACCCTATGGACCTCATCTTCCTAGGTCCTCCAGTGACAGTGAGTACTGTGCGTGTGTCTGTGTGTGTCTGTCTGTGTGTGTGTGTGTGTGCGTGTGCGTATGTGTGTGTGTGTGTGGGTGGGTGGGTGGGTGTAGGTGTGTGTGTAGGTGTGTGGTGTGTGGATCTATTGTTGGTCAAACTTTCAAGCTTGAGTTGATGTTTGCACATGAAACATTCGAGTGTCATGAGGCTTTTAGTTCGCCCTCTCTTGTGTTTCCCTCTCCTCCTTCCTCCCTCCTTCACCACCGACCATTCTCTCCATCCCCTCACGTAGCTCAACTCTCATCAGCTGTGGAGAAACCTTCTTCAACTACACGGTTTGTCGATGACTTTGGATTGAACGTAGGAAGCATGGACCACACCCCCTTGACGAGGAAGCCCCTGGAAGATGTATCTGACGCTGTTGTGCTGAAGTCTGTCAAATTGAACGGAGTTGAGGTATACCGGGCAGCCGAGGTGTAGAGTTAGAACTATACTAAAGTACTGACCCACAATCAGTACTAAATTAATGAATTAATCGCCAGTGAACATTGTATAGTGTTTATACGTACGTATTTAGTGGATGTAAGCAATTTGTGACAATTAATGATTGATGTGGTACAAAATGTCTGTGTGGGTGTAGATCTGTAGATTTGATCTGTATCACACACTCAACTATGGCTGTATATACTTCTAGAAGGATGAAGCTTGAATTTATAATCATGCTTATTCCTTGGATTAATAGTCAAAAGAATTGAAGGTACTATATATATCATATACAGTGGAACCTGTCTTAGGTGGTCACTGCATAATGCAGCCAACTCTCTAACACAGCCGGCCAGCCTCCATGTCCCCAAATAGCACTAAAACATTGCAATTTACCTCTGTAGAGCAGCCACCTCTCTATAAAGGTCAGTTAGAACACAATAGCCCATGCACAGGCAGTTGTATTAGACAGGTTCTAATGCATGTACGTACATATAAGGTTACCAAGTTGGCTGAACTCTATGCAAATATACACTGTCTAGATGAATGGCAGCAGTATATATAGGTAGGTATAATTATTCCTATGTGTGTGTACAGTATAAATGGATGCTTGTGTGTGTGTGTGTGTGTGTGTGTGTGTGTGCGAGCGTGTGTGTGTGCATGATAACACTAATTTGGGTACCGGTGCTAAACTAAAGCTGTGTGCTTGGGTATGAAGGGTAGCAGAAAATAATTTAACCTGTAGCATGGTGTTCAGCATCTTCATGTGTAGTGGAGCAGTTCTGGTTGAAGGAGTTTCTGCGTCTTCATGTAGGAGCAAATGAATTTGAATGAGTTAATTCCTGCACATCAAATGAAGTGTGAAGAGTGGCTGTTCAAGCCCACTGTGACATGCATGGCCGAGTCACATGTGTGCAGTCACATGTATGCAGTCTACCTCACATTCCTTGTCAGTTTCAATGTTGCTGCAGCTGCAGCAGACATCAACACTGAAACTGATAAGGAATGGGAGGTGAATGGTCCTTTGTGATGCATCATCTATGGTTTCTGCATTCTGGCCACTTAAGTTCTATAACTTGAGCACTACTCTTCAAATTCTGATAAAGCTTGCTTTCAGTAAGCACATCGTGACATGCATGGCTGATTCTCATCATATCAGTCTACCTCGCATTCCTTGTCAGTTTCAATGTTGCTGATCGAAGTCTATATAAGTCAACATTGAAACAGACCACCCTGGTACTGCCTGGTACCTGGTGACTGGTCATTTGTGTATAGCTTCCATTTCTGCCAAAGTCATGCATGAGACACACCATACACAGTCAAAGTGGGTGTGTCCATGTGTAGGGTTATAAAAGTCACACTCGAATAGGTACCTTGTTTCATCCTTGACTGGATAATACTCGAGAGAAAGTGTGTGCAGTCTACCTGGCCTGGTCTGTCCATCTAGTGCTCCCACTAACATACAGTTCTTCAAGGTGAGTGGCTATGGTACTCTTATATATAGCTTTCTATACCTGCCAGTCAGTAAGATGGAAAACATGTAGATATACATCACTTCTATATACAAACCCTGCAATACCATTATTATAGCTAGCTACATCTTGCATATTCTTAGATTAGCTACACAAGCACCCCATATACTGGATACTTAGCTGACCAAGGGACACAACTGCTATACAGCAACAGTGGAGAATGCTGTATAGATTGTATAGAATGGGTTTGCAAAGTTAAAGCAGCACATGCACACTTTACTAGCTGATCTGCAATCTCATTGGTGTACACTAGCTAGGAGTTAGGTAGTGTATATACATTCATATTATGACATTGTTCATTCTGTGCATGAACTGATTGCATTTTGTGGCACCGTTTTCTATAATACAACTCAGTGTATATACGTACATATGGCTAATTATCACACCATTTCCCTATGTAAACTGGCCTGCAGTGAGTGCCATTTGCATACATGAGTATATCCAGCACTGTATCACCATGATCCACGTATCCTTTGTATGGTCTGTATGTATGTACATGTATGTTCCCAGCTTTGCAATGTATGGCATGTTTTACAGAGAAGCTGCAGGTGTGAGGTATTTAAACTGCATGTATGCCTATGAATAAAATAGCATCTTGGCCATGTGCATTTTTACATGCTCTGCTAATTAGGATGAGTATGATCTTGTACTATTGTTGTTCAAATTTCTCCCTGCTTGCACTAGCTAGCTGGTGCAGTGTTGTGAAGTTGATATGACAAGTCGTCAGAGTGAGAATCCCCACTCTCCATCATCCATTGTCAATGTACAGTATAATGTCATCAATGATGGTGTTACCGTTGCAAAGTTGAAAATAGCCATCCCACAAGGTTCCAGTGCACAGAATGTTATGGAGATGGGTGCAGATTTAGATAAAAGATTGAGATTCCAGGTTCAGTACCACAACAATGAAGTGGGCTACCTCCTGAATAGAATTGATAACACTACAAATTGGCCTCCAGGAGGACCAGGCCATTTTTGGATATTGTATGTTGGTAGGGGAAACGATTTGCAGCCCAGCCCAGTTGGCATCAGCTACTGGATCCCACCTCCAAACTCCACCGTTGAGCTGAGGTATGAGCATAGACCACAAGGTCATTCTCTTCATGGCTCTGAAGAGGACAAGAAAGATGAATAGACTATAAGAAGGGAAGAAAAGCCAATACCACAAGCTACTACTGTAAAATATTCAATAATGCTATAGGCTAAACATGTGTAATGAGTAAGTAGATTCACTGATCTGTAACTTTCATTTAAACTTTGTAACTTTCATTTGCTGTCTACATCTAATTAATTGCAATTGAATTTTAATTTGCAGTGTTCCCAAAGCCATGCATGCATTCTGGCTGGCCACAAGCAAGGCAAGTTATGAAGCTACATATCTGATTATATAGAAGACACTGAAACACTGCCTGCTGAAATGAAGAAGTCAGATTCTTAAGTATTTAGCAGTGCTGTCCGCTTACCAGCTTTGGGTCATTTGCAGCTGCTACATATGTATTTGTTATACAGTGGAACCTGTCTAAGACGGTCCCTGAGTTAGGCAGCTACCTCTCTAAAACAGCCAGTCTCCCTGGCCCCAAATGGCACTAAAACATTGCAGTCTACCTCTGTAGAGCAGCCATCTCACTATAAAGGTCAGTTAGAACTGGCTCACAGGTGGCTGTCTTAGCCAGGTTTCACTGCACACACAAACTGTACAAGTTTGTATTAATTTTGTTTCTGCTAGAAACTTCATAAAATGAAACAGCTGCAAATGTATGTCCCAATATTTGGATAACTGATAAAGATTTTTACTGTACATGCTGCAGCACTGTTAAGAATATGGTGTGAACATCACACCAGTCAGAATGTGAAGCCAGTGTGAATGTCACACTAAAGTAATGGTGTGACTGCTCACACCAAGCCACTGACACCAGTATCCACACTGCCATGCCATTTCTGATAGATTAAGAGACTTTGAGCTACGTGTCCACTACATATAAGCATATGTTGTGTACAGTGGGAGGACCTCCTCAAACTAAGTATGCCCTTCAATCAATCAATCAGTCACTGAACAGTATCTCCTATGCAGGAGGTTGTTTTTACATAATAGTTTCATACCTATATAATATCATTAACATGTCATTGCCTAAAATTATCATTCCATCTTTTCCTTGGCCGCCCTCTTCCTCTTCTTCCTTCCATTTCAGCTTGGTATACTCTCTTTACTAGCCTGTCTAGACCCATCTCTTCCAATGCTTCTCTCCATCTCCTTTGGCTGTTTTTCACTTTCTCTAGCACCCCTTCTAGTTGTAACTCCTCCTTAACCTCCACATTTCTCACCCTGTCAACCCTTCTCTTCTCTACAATTCGCCTTAACACACGCATTTCTGTTGCCTGGACTGCCGACTCTTGTTGTTTGTTTAGTACCCACATTTCACTTCCATACATCAGTGTGGGTACTATGATGGCATTATATACTCTCAACTTTGTCCTCCTACTCAAGTCCTTCCTTTTCCACACCGGTTCATTCAGCACCCCTATCACTCTTGCCGCCTTCCCAATCCTACTCCTGATTTCCTCTTCCATCCTTCCATCTCCACTTATCATCACTCCCAAATACTTCACTACTTCCACTGACTCCAACTTCCTGTCCCCAACTTCCACACAGCAGTGTCCTCTCTCCTTCCCCACCTTCATTACTTTCGTCTTCTCCCAATTCATTTTCATTTCCAACTTTCTGTAACTGTCAATGCCTCATCCAATTTTGTTAGATTCACTCGTAGTGACTCTTCACTGTCTGCCACCAACACCATATCATCCGCAAAGAGCAAAACATCGACATTCTCCTCTCCCAATCTCACACCTTCCTTGAAGCCTTCTCTTGCTTCCTTTACAATGATGTCCAAAAACACATTAAAAAGCCACGGTGAGAGTGTGCACCCCTGCCTTACACCTTGTTCCACTTCAAACCACACCGAATGCTTTTCCCCCACCTTCACTCTCGCCTCACACTCCACATACAGGGACTGTATTGCTCTCACAAGCCCCTCTCCCACCTGTGTCTGTTTTAGTGCCTCCCACAGCTTCACCCTATTCACTCTATCATACGCTTTCTCCATCTTTCGAGTTGGGGCGGCAGCCCCACGAGTTTTCAACTCGAAATACTTGTTTTTAGCAGGCCCTGTTTAGAATAATCTCAATGGTAAGTAAGTGTGTATGAATGGCAGTGGCTCAGAGCTAGAAGGACATCATCAGGCATGTGACAGCTTGACAGACAAAGAACTGTTAGTGTGAGCACATGCAAGAGCAGATGTAGACTGGTCAACACCGGGGAATACCGCATCCCCATGGTTTTGCAAAATAGTTGTCACGCGACATGTCATTCGACTCACACACGTGCCTCACCTCTGAACTTTGAACCCACTCTATGTAATACAATATATACATTATAGTGTAAGGTGGAAGTTCAAAGGTGAGTCGTGAGTCGACTGACGTTCACCACAACCAATTTGCAAAACCTGTACGTACCATACACTCAACTCTCTACCTAGCCCTGCATGGTACATGTGTACACGTTCAAGCTATTCTGAGAGAAATTCATTGTCTGAGTACATCTGGTATAAACCAAACTGTGGCAGCTGCCTTTTGGTATGAACATGCCCCAATGGCGATGATGGTGAAGCTATATGTAGTGCTTTGTCGTATACCCAAGTAGTTCAAATCAAACTGCTTGGGTATATTCTGAAAACAGAACAAAAGCTAGCTATTTCAGCGGGGCTGCTCCTGTGTGCCATGCGTAGCTAATGAATAAATGAACGCAATGTGGTCCAAGGGCCCTACACTAGGGAGCCTGTGTCTGAGGAAAGGAAAGAAACAGGAAAGAGATCATCTTGTATAAACCAATCTGTGGCAGTGTCCAGGAATCAATCATGCAATTATTATATGAAGTCATCCTCATTTTTAGCAGGATAATCTCAATGGTAAGTGTGTATGAATGGCAGTGGCTCAGAGCTAGAAGGACATCGTCAGGCATGTGACAGCTTGACAGACAAAGAACTGTTAGTGTGAGCACATGCAAGAGCAGATATAGACAGGGAAGCACCGGGGAATACCGCATCCCCATGATTTTGCAAAACGGTTGTCACGCGACATGTCATTCGACTCACACACGTGCCTCACCTCTGAACTTTGAACCCACTCTATGTAATACAATATATACATTATAGTGTAAGGTGGAAGTTCAAAGGTGAGTCGTGAGTCGACTGACGTTCACCACAACCAATTTGCAAAACCTGTACGTACCATACACTCAACTCTCTACCTAGCCCTGCATGGTACATGTGTACACGTTCAAGCTATTCTGAGAGAAATTCATTGTCTGACTACATCTGGTATAAACCAAACTGTGGCAGCTGCCTTTCGGTATGAACATGCCCCAATGGTGATGATGGTGAAGCTATATGTAGTGCTTTGTCGTATACCCAAGTAGTTCAAATCAAACTGCTTGGGTATATTCTGAAAACAGAACAAAAGCTAGCTATTTCAGCGGGGCTGCTCCTGTGTGCCATGCGTAGCTAATAAAATAAATGAACGCAATGTGGTTCAAGGGCCCTACACTAGGGAGCCTGTGTCTGAGGAAAGGAAAGAAACAGGAAAGAGATCATCTTGTATAAACCAATCTGTGGCAGTGTCCAGTAATCAATCATGCAATTATTACATGAAGTCATCCTCATTTCTAGCAGGCCCTGTTTAGAATAATTTCAATGGTAAGTGTGTGCATGCTCAGCTGACAGGGCAGCTCATCAGCCTCATCTTAAGCCAGCTGCAGCTGCTGAGTTCTTAATAATATACAGAGTTGTGAATGAGGCTGAGACCACGGAGCTGACTGTAGTCATCCCACAAGTTTCTAATGCACAGAGGGTGATGGAAGAGGCTGCAAACGAGAATATATAGTGCATTGAGATTCCAGGTCACCTATTACGACAGTGAACATAGTTATTTTGTGGATAAGATTGGTGATACTCCAAATGCAGTCACCAACAATTGGTCTCTGTACATTAACCATGGACCAGGAGAGGACCCTTTTCCCCAGTCCAACTGGTATCAGCAACTGGATCCCAAAGGAGGGTTCCACTGTCGAGTGGAGGTATGAGCCATTGCAGAATTAGTGTCCCAACTAAGACAAAAGGACCAAAGAGGTCAACTAGGCTTTGTTAGAAAAGTAGCATATAGTTCAATAGCTTAACATACTGCTACTAATACTGGCTTAAGTCATACTGCATTGTATATAATGAGTGATTTGCATATCAATAATAACCGGCGTTGATTTAGTAATTATTGTCCATTGATGGCTTTGCATGTTGGTCAGCAACTGCTAAAGTTGCTACAGCCTTGAAGGCTAGCAGAGTATACACAGAGCAAGCTAGGTACCATTCATCTTCAATTCACGCACATGTACACTGTAGTAACCCAAATGTACTGTATGCAGTAGATCCAGACTAGCTAGTGCACTGAGCTAGGCTCCCTAGTGTAGGGCCCTTGAACCATATTGTGTTCATTTATTCATTAGCTACGCATGGCACACAGGAGCAGCCCCGCTGAAATAGCTAGCTTTTGTTCTGCTTTCAGATTATACCCTTTGTCGTATACCCAAGTTGTTCAAATCGAACTACTTGGGTATACGACAAAGCACTACATATAGCTTCACCATCATCGCCATTGGGGCTTGTTCATATCAAAAGGCAGCTGGCAGCTACCACAGTTTGGTTTATACCAGATGTAGTCAGACACAGGTGCCCAATACATTTCTCTCAGAATAGCTTGAACGTGTACACATGTACCATGCAGGGCTAGGTAGAGAGTTGAGTGTATGGTACATACAGGTTTTGCAAACTGGTTGTGGTGAACGTCATTCGACTCACGACTCACCTTTGATCTTCCACCTTACACTATAATGTATATATTGTATTACATAGAGTGGGTTCAAAGTTCAGAGGTGAGGCACGTGTGTGAGTCGAATGACATGTCGTGTGACAACCGTTTTGCAAAACCATGTATATAAAAGGTATATAGTTTGAATTGACTTCTACATTCCAGTGTTTGAAAACTACAGACTGCCTTGCCCAAAGCCTGTGTGAAGTCTACCCAAGCTTGTATCCAGCTCACATTGAAGGTGAGTGGGTGTATAACATACACTGCCTAGAAGGAGTAGCTGTAGAGATGTGTAAAGTTGCTGTAGCTGTCAGTTCACTCTGGCTGCACAGAAGTGGCAGTTTGTAAGTCAGCTCAGTACCTTACCATAATTATGATATACCCTTTTACATACTCCCACTATCACATGTGATGTACATACATGACTGTCATTCATTATCAGCTATCTTGCACTGTGCACAGCTGCAACCATATAGCTAGCTAGCTGCCTTCTGGTATGAACAAACCCCAATGTCCCACTTGCCCTTCAGGGAGGCGTTCTATTGAAGATGACCAAGAAGATGATGATGATGGTGATGATGGTGACAATCCTGCACGTGTAAGTGGGATTGTCTGTCTGTCTGTCTGTCTGTCTGTCATCACACACAATCATTAAACAGGTGTTCCAGAGCAGTTCACAGCTCTGCACCTAATTTACCATGCACAATTGTGATTAAAATCAACAAAACAGTGTCAGAATTTTAGCTATACCTGCTGCACTATGGCTATATTTGTTCATGCACACATGCAAATATTGCAAAAACAATTATACATACTTATGTATGCTTGTCTTCGTAATATTTCAGTACTTTTGCATGGGTGGTGTTTGTCCCGGCCTGAAGTTAGTATGTGGTTACTGGTAATAGGTAATTGAGCTAGTGATGTCATTATCAGTTATTAATTAGCAATAACTGATTGCAAATCATCCGGTCAGGGCAACCCACCTAAAGACTGTACTAGTGTGTGTACTGGTTAGGATGAGGATTCTTCCTGCTTGTACTATACAGTTGGTACAGTGCTGGAGCTGACAGGGCAGTTCATCGGCCTCATTTTAGGCCAGCTGCAGCTGCTGAGATCATGATAACATACAGAGTTGTGAATGAGAATGAGATCACGGAGCTGATTGTAGTCATTACGCAAGGTTCTAATGCACAGAGGGTGATGGAAGAGGCTGCAAACGAGAATAGCGCATTGAGATTCCAGGTCACCTATTACGACAGAGAACTTGGTTATTTGGTGGATAAGATTGGTGATACTCCAAATACAGACACCACCTATTGGCTTCTGTACGTTAATGATGGACCAGGAGAGGACCTTTACCCTAGTCCACTTGGTATCAGCAACTGGATCCCAAATGAGGATTCCACTGTCGAGTGGAGGTATGAGCGATTGCAGAATTAGTGTCCCAACAAGGACAAAAGGACCAAAGAGGTCAACTAGGCTTTGTTAGAAAAGAGGAATAATTATAGTTCAATAGCTTAACATACTCCTGCTAATACTGGCTTAAGTCATACTGCATTGTTTAATGAGTGATTTGCATATCAACAATAACCAACATTGTTCTAGTAATTATCGTCCATTGATGGCTTTGCATGTTGGTCAGCAACTGCTAAACTTGCTAAAGCCTTGAAGGGTAACAGAGTATCCATGCACAGAGCAAGGTAGGTACCATTCACCTTCAATTCACACACATGCACACTGCAGTGTTGAGTTAGCAGTAGTACCATTGTTAATGCTCACAGTATTGAACATTACTCCTCAAACTGAGCTTCAGATCTCAAAGCTGTGAAATAATATACTGCAGCTCCCTGGTGTAGAGCCCATACAACACAAGAACTCTACATGTGCATAATGTACAGATGGTACACAAGAGCATGCAGCAGCCAAACTGAGAAATGTGAGGAGAAACTGTAGCTACACAGGAAAATTTGAAAGATAGACCAGTCATGTACAATGTCATAATAAAACTATGTTAAAGTAACTTCTAATCTATCACCATGCATGCACATAATCCATATAGTCTTCATAGAACCAATGAACGCACCAGCTGCTATATGAAGAAATGCATACCACCAGAGCAAGTTGGAGAAGGTGAGCACCAACCACACGGTTATAGTGAAGTATTTATGCCACTGTGGCAATTGTTAACAGCGCAAAGGGTGCATGCTCATTTAGACAGGTTCCATGCAGTGTACACACTTCAGTGCTGAAGCCCCCTCTCCCCATCTCCCTCTGAATGTACTGTATGCAGTACGTCCAGAAGAGTGCACTGAGGCTTCCTAGTGTAGGGCCCTTGGACCACATTGTGTTCATTTATTTTATTAGCTATGCATGGCACACAGGAGTAGCCTCGCTGAAATAGTTAGCTTTTGTTCTGTTTTCAGAATATACCCTTTCTCATATACCCAAGTTGTTCAAATCGAACTACTTGGGTATACGACAAAGCACTACATATAGCTTCACCATCATCGCCATTGGGGCTTGTTCATACCAAAAGGCAGCTGCCACAGTTTGGTTTATATCAGATGTAGTCAGACACAGGTGCCCAATGAATTTCTCTCAGAATAGCTTGAACGTGTACACATGTACCATGCAGGGCTAGGTAGAGAGTTGAGTGTATGGTACATACAGGTTTTGCAAATTGGTTGTGGTGAACGTCAGTCGACTCACGACTCACCTTTGAACTTCCACCTTACACTATAATGTATATATTGTATTACATAGAGTGGGTTCAAAGTTCAGAGGTGAGGCACGTGTGTGAGTCAAATGACATGTCGCGTGACAACCGTTTTGCAAAACCATGTATATGTATTAGTTATACCACGGCGCTGAGGTGTATATGGATTTTAGGCGCAAGATGCCCGAGGGCGAGTGCGTCTAAAATCCTTATACCCCGCCTAGCGCGTCTGGGCTCTTATTCGAAAGGCGGGCTTCTTCCAGGACGGCAGCTCTGAAGAGCGGCTGTCAAGTTTTGTTGAATTCGCGAGTGCTTTGAGTCACTGGAGCAACACTCTAAGAAGCCAGTGAAGTGATTGAGGCATCTGCGACGTTCTCGGCCTTCGAGGGTTCTTTGCGTTCGCTGCTCGACTTCCTGTTCTCCGTGAAACAGTGCATGTGTTCCCACTGCTGCAGTGAGTTTGATACCCTTGCGTACGAGTTAGCGCACAAGCTTGCTGTCTCTCGTTTGTGCACTGTGCGGATCGCGTTCATGGTTTATCTAGCTCGGCTACGAAGCGCTTTACGTTGTTGGCTTGCTTACATTGGTTGCAGCGTGGTGGAGTGTGGTACTCTCCTTTTCGATACTTTGCGGACTCTCCCGAAGCAACGCAAAGTTGAAGCTGACTGCAAGTTGCTGCATTTGTGTGTGTGTGCTTTGGTGTGATTTGACACCTTCGTTGTTATCAATAATTCCTTGTTATCTTTCACACCTTCCATATTTGGGCTGGGGATAGAACAAGATTTAAGCGCCCCTGTAGATTTATATGCTTCTTAGCTCCTGTTATATCCCGGCTGGCTTGTTTACGCAATATATGTTCGCGCGGTTGCCATGGCAACGAGGTATATAAAGGTATATAGTTTGAATTGACTTCTACATTCCAGTGTGTGAAAATTTCAGACCGCCTTGCCTATAGCCTGTGTGAAGTCTACCCAAGCTTGTATCCAGCTCACATTGAAGGTGAATGGGTGTATAACACACTGCCTAGAAGGAGGAGCAGCTATAGAGCTGATATTAGCAAACAAGTCATTCTGAAGGACATCTGAAATGAATCATGCATGTACAACTTGGTCTCGCTGGTAATTACAAAAGCTATAGGGGATAGAATGAAGCATCAGAAAATAAGCAGCAATGTAGGGATGGCAGAATTTATGCATCTGTTCTGTATATTATATTCTATCAGTATTGTTTAGAACAGGGAGGGATGGAGCAGCATCACATACCAAAGTCTGCATGTAGATTTACAATCAGAAACACGTTTTTAACAATCAATCTACATCAGTCTGTAATATCTGTTGATGAATCTTTGCATGGAGATGTTGATATTGATGTATAATATATAGACATTGTAGAAAATGCATTCACTGATCATGTATCTTCACATGCTCTGCAGCTACACAGTTAGGATATCTGTCTCCTTTCTCTCTGTACTAGCTCGTACAGTGCTGGCAGGAGCTGACATGGCCAATCATTCTATTCAGCCAGCCACTGTGGACGTACTGTGCAGTGTTGTGAATGGCAGTAGCAGCTACAAAAAGTTGACTGTTACCTTGCCGTATGCATGGTTCTACTGCACAGAAGATTATGGAAGTGGCTGCAAATGTGGATAAAGATTTGAGATTTGTGGTGACATTCTACAGTTCTGAACTGGGGTATGCTGTAGATGCAATTGGAAACACTTATATGCTACACCTGGCCCTCCTGCCAAATATTGGCTTTTTACATTGGTCGAGGAAATAGCCTGAAACCAAGTCCAGTTGGTGTTAGCCACTGAATCCCCCTCCAAATTTCACAGTAGAGTTGAGATTGGAAGAGTCATCAGAATACCATCCTCTCCATGGTTTAAAAGAGGCCAAGGAAGGTGAATAGGCCAAGAAGGTTAATAAACATGCCTCTAACTAGGTTCGGTAATGCTACAGGTATATAAACATTTGTGATGAGTACTGCATTTGTAGAAAGTGAGTTGCTTTGCAGTCTGTCTTCAGTGCTAACTGTACAATGTCATATGCATTTAATTGCAGACATATTTAATGCATGAGATGCTCCCAAAGCAAACTTTGCCCCATGTAGGGCAAGCCATAACTGAAACTGAATAATTATAATTATACACAATTATTAGTTCTTTAATCAACAGCACACGATGCATGCATATCTAACTCAGCCAGGAAGCTAAATCTGCAGATGATCTCATGAAATTACAAGCAATATATAACACTAATGCATATACTGTGTTACTGAATATAATGTGTATGTGTATATATATGTGTGTATGAGTGTGTGTGTGTTGGCATGTGCGTGTGTCTGTGTTTGTGCGTGCGTGTGGAGTGAGTGCAGGAGTAAGTGCAACCTACATACATGTGTGTGTGAAAGTATTGTGTTCATGTAGCTAGGGTACAACGTATCATTGTGGACATAGGCGTGGGTGTCTATTCACCTTCAATCCACATGTAGGGTGTACATGCATGCTTCAGTGTTGACTGAGCTTCAGAGGTAAGCTCTGGAACAGTGCACTGCAGCTTCATGGAGTAGGGCCATGCAACACAATTAAAGCGCTCTGCATATATTTGCATACAGTATATGGCACACAGGAGCAACCCCATTTAAATGAAGTGTGGAGAAACTGCAGACAGGGTAATTTCCTAAGTGCAGGACTGGTGCAACAATGACATTGAAGCCAGAATGTGGGGATAATTTGTTAAGGCATTGATGCAGCTTCCATCATTTTCCTGCCAAAACACCATGATACCACAAACCATACATATGGCCAGAGTGGGTGTCCAAGAGGGGGAACCGTAATACATAATTGAACTGTGACACTATAGGTGACTTCACAAGGAATTAGAATAAGGCACTTGTGGACCGTGTAGCTACACTTCGGCATTGCATGCTACATGAATGCATGTCTCCAGGCCAGGCCAGGGTGTGTGTGCTGTGAGACAGTTATGCTGTGCATTTCTAGGTAGCTAAGAGGGTATATTCATTTACTATATGCATACCTCATGTGTGTGAAGTGTATATAGTGATGTGGCTAAATTTCAAACTTAATTTGATTTCAATTATTTGCACAGGCAGCAAAGCTATATATATAGTCTACTGGCTTTCAGTTCTACCTCTGCTGTTTCCCTCTCCTTCCTTTCCTCCTTCCTTTGCTACTTTCCATTCCGTCAATCCCCCCTTTGCCCAACTATCATCAGTTGTAGAGAAATTTCTTTCAAGTACACAATTTGTAGATGGTTTTGGATTGCATTTAGGAGGCACGGACCACACCCCTTGATGGGGAAGTCCCTGGAAGATGTATTCAATACTGTGGTTCTGTAGTCTCAAAGTGAATGGAGTGGATACCAAGCAGCAGTGGGTGTGGAACTAGACCTGTGTATACTAAAGCACTGCATGACCCGTGCACCACCAGTACTAGCTAACTAACTGCAGTTTGAATAGTCATGTCTGATGTGCTTATGTAGCTATAAGCTATTTCCTGCACCGCAGATCTAGAAGTCATGAGACTCACCATAGAGTAGGTGTCCAGGCACGTATAGGTGCATGTTTATGTAGCTACAAGCTGTTTCCTGTACCCCCAGAAGTCCTGAGACACACCAC